>VYZP01035983.1:69805-83505 GCA_013400635.1 Hypocryptadius cinnamomeus
GGCGATCAGGGCCGAGGCCTCCCGGTGCCCAGCGCAGCGCTCGGGCAGCGCGGCAAGGAGCGGAGCGGCGGCCGTGACCTCCGTCCTCTTTGCCGCGGGGGCGGCGGGGACCGGAGCCGGTCCCTGTCCCGCCGTTATCCCGAGCTCGGGCATCCCGCGAAAGTGCCCCGCCGCTCACCCAAGCCTCTCTCCCGGTTGTCGCGATAGGCGCCCTTCGCCGACAGCTCGGTTGTCCCAGTCCGAACCGGGGACAGCGGCCGAGCAGCGGGCAGCGCTCGGCGACGAGCCCCGGGGTCCCGCCCGTGCTGTCCCCGCGTCCCCGGGGGACGCCGAGCGGGGCTGCCGCCGGTCCCGCCGGGGTCAGGCTGGGGTCAGGCCTCTCCTCCGCCGCTTTCAGCCCCACCGAGGCCGCCCCGACGATGCCGGCACCGGGAGAGGGACGGGGGTCGGTGCCCAAGGCCGGAGCAGGGTCTCCGCTCCCGCCGACCCCGGGGACCCTGACCGGGAGCGCCCGGTTTCACCATCTTGCTGCAGCCGCCACGGTGCGGACAAAATGGTGGCAGGGAGAAAACGCCGCAAATCACCGGGCTTGAGCCGAAATGAAGCGGGGGGAACGTGGCGGGGCCACCCGGGCTGCGGGGACACGGCCCCGCGGGTCCCCACCCGCCCCGGCCGCGGTCCCGCAGCTGTGCAGGGCCGGGGCCGAGCAGCGGCTGGGCCCGGACAGAGCCTCCCGGTCGGTTTCGTGCGAAGCGGGAGGTTAAAATGTTCATTTTTATGTTTTAAAATATTTTTTTTAATATTTTAAGTTTCTCCCTCGCTGCTTGCCCCGGGAAAGGGGCCCCGCCAGCCCCGGCCCCGGTGAGGAGCGGCGGCCGCGGAGCTGCAGCCAGCCCCGGTGCAGCCCCGGTGCTCGCCCGCGGTGCTTTCGGTGAAGTCGGGGGGTCCTGGTGACCCCCTCACGCCGACGGGGTCCTCTCAGCGTCTCGGTCCGCTCGCTGGTCCCGCGGTACCGGGGATAGTCCGTGCGGGATGAAGCATCCCGGTCACCTCCCGGTCACCTCCCGGCCACCTCCCGGCCATCCCCGTCTCGTCGGGGGTGGCTCCCGGGGATAAGAGGGACAAGGAGGAACCTGGGCAACCCCGGGGCCGGTCCCACTGTGACCGCGGCCACTGCAGCTCCACGGGGCTGGGGACACATCCCGGGATGCTCCCACCGATCACCTCCCAGGGCTGGCCCAGCGCTGGGCCCGGTGGAACCCTGGTGGCATTTGGTGCCACCATGGCCACCCCATGGCACTGAGGGGACATCCTGGGGGCTGGCAAGGGGTGGTGTGGACCCTGAAAGGTCCTGGCAGCTGTGTTGGTGTGGGAATCCAGGTAGGCATGGAGTGTCTCTGTGCCAGCATGAGGTGTCCCTGTGCCAGTGTGGGGTGTCCCTGTGCCAGTGTGGGGTGTCCCTGTGCCAGTGTGGGGTGTCCCTGTGCCAGTGTGGGGTGCCCCTGTGCCAGGGTGAGATGTCCCCATGGATTTGGGTGTCCCCTGTTCTTTTGGGGGATTTCAACCCTAGCCCTGTCCTGGCTCCAGAGCCACCAGTACCCTGGTCCCCAAGAGCAGGGCGTGTCACCAGTGAGGCCCAAGGCTCCAGAACCCCCCGGGCAGGACCCGGGAATTTTTGGGGCTCCAGAATGGGAAAAGGCTCTCATGAGGGCATTCCGAAGGCTGGAATGGGGGGATGGCCTGAGCACCCCAAAATCTACACTGGGGAAGGTCAGTGGGGTGGGACGAGGGGTTTGGTGTCCCCTGTGCCGAGCTGGCACCACGGCCATGCCCTTTTCCCTGCCGTCCCTCCGGAGCTGCTCCAGCTGCCAGGGGAATAACAATAAATAATGCCCGAGCTGGAGCCGAGGCCGCAGCTGTGGCCCCGGATCCGGCAGCCCCAGCATTCCCGGCTGTTGTTGTGGCGCGGGCATGGATGTGGGCATGGATGTGGGCACGGGAGTGCGGACGTGGCCTGGGCATCGTCGCCGCCATGGCACTTCCCACACAAAATGGTTCCCGGCGCTGATCCCGCCGGAAAAGCCGCTGATCCGCCTACAACCCCTTTCCTTCCCGGCAGCTCCGCGTCAGCCCGCGGGGTTTGGGGTGTGGGTCCGGTGCCACCACCCCGTCTGCCACCCTGGGTGTCCCCAAGCCCTCAGGACTCGTTTAGTGTCGCGTTCTGGAATGGCGCCTCGGCCGTGTCCCGCGGCTCCACAGTGGGAACACAGCTCCGGGATTGGGATCCCTTTCCCAAATCGGTGTTTGGTCCCCATTCCCACTATCCCAGTGCTGGATCCACCACCCTCATCCCAGCTCCTCTGTCCTCATCCCGGCTCTGCCGATCCTATGGCAGTGCCACCATTCCAATCCCGGTGCCACCATTCTGATCCCAGCACCACCATTCCAGTCCCAGCGCCAACATTGCAATCCCAGCGCCACCATTCCCATCCCAGCACCGCCATTCCAATCCCAGTGCCACCATTCTTATCCCAGTGTCCCCATTCTGATCCCAGCGCCACCATTCCCATCCCAGTGCCACCATTCCAATCCCAGTGCCACCATTCCTATCCCAGTGTCCCCGTTCTGATCCCAGCGCCACCGTTCCCATCCCAGCGCCACCATTTCAATCCCAGCGCCACCATTCCAATCCCAGTGCCTCCATTCCTATCCCAGTGTCCCCGTTCTGATCCCAGCACCACCATTCCCATCCCAGCACCACCATTCCCATCCCAGTGCCACCATTTCAATCCCAGTGCCACCATCCTGATCCCAGTACCCCCGTTCCGATCCCAGTGCCACCATTCCAATCCCAATGCCACCATTCTGATCCCAGTGCCGCCATTCCAGTCCCAGTACCAACATTCCAATCCCAGCACCACCATTCCAATCCCAGCACCACCATTCCCATCCCAGTGCCACCATTCCCATCTCTGCCATCCCCACCCCATCTCCATCACCCCATTCCCAGCTTTTCCTCGCTGTTTTCCTCCTTCCTACCCCAGGAATTTTAGAATCCCTTCATGCCCAACTCAGCCAGAGAGAGGGAGAGCCATTGACCTCCAACCAGGATCCCTCCGGAACTGGGATCCAGCATCCCAAAATCAGGGCTTGGAGCAACTTCCTGGCTGGATTTTAACCCTCTGGAAAAGCTCCTGGGAGCTCTGCAGGGAGGGCTCACCCAAACCCAGTCGGGATTTGGGATCTGGGAAGATCCCAGCGGGCGATTCCTGAGGCTCATTTTAATTCCTGGGAACTGGGACAGAATTCCTGTCAATTTTTTTGGTGGAATTTGTCCTTTCCCAGTGGGAAGCCACGGAGGCTCCTCTGGAATGGCCACGAGCCACTTCCCATGGCCAAACCCTCAAACTTTTCTTTCCCTGGATATTCCCAACCTGATAAAATCCACAGCCAGGAGCAGCTCGGCGCCCACGGCGCTTCCCAAACTTGTCCTTTAATAGGAAACCGCCCCAAAATGGGTGCTGAGCTTTCCAAGGAAATATTCCTACAGTGAGGATAATTCCGGAGAGATGGGAATTGTAATAGAGGTGAATTTTTCCCAGTATTCCCGAGGAAGGACAGAAACCAAAAATTATATAAAAATTATATTTAAAAAAATCTTTAATTCTAATTCTTCCTTGGCATAAATCTTGTGTTTGCTCCTGGCTTTCCAAACGATTATTCCCAGGATTAAACGCTCCATTTTCCCAAAAAAAATTTATGGCTTCTATTTATGTCTTTAAAAAACCCCTAATTCATGGAAATTTGTTGCCTTTCCCTGGATATTTATAAACTCTCTGCATTTGGGGCCAGAGGGAAGAACCAAGCCACCAACCTTAGCTCCAGATTGTGGGTATTCCATGGGTAATACACATCCAGCCACTCTTTAATTCCGTTTTTCCATTTCCCCCCCAATTTTTGGATTTTTGGACTGATTCCTTCCTTTTTTTTTTTTTCCCTGACAGTTCTCCCCATCAAAAATTATGTGAAAATTACATTTAAAAAATCTTTAACTCGAATTCTTCCTTGTCATAAATCTCCTGTTTGCTCCTGGCTTTCCAAACTATTATTCCCAGGATGAAACAGTCCTTTTTTCCAATGCTCATTAATGGCATTTTTGGATTTTTGGACCAATTCCTTCAGTTTTGTTTTTGTCCCTGATGGTTCTCCCCATCAGAAATTATATTTAAAATTACAGGAAAAAAAAATCTTTTAATTCAAATTCTTCCTTGGCATCAATCTCCTGTTCACTCCTGGCTTTCCAAACTATTATTCCCAGGATGAAGCTCTCTGTTTTCCCAACCCTCAGTAACCACATTTTTGGATTTTTGGACCAATTCCTTCAGTTTCATTTTTCTCCCTGATGGTTCTCCCCATCAAAAATTATATAAAATATACAGAAAAAAAAATCTTTAATTCAAATTCTTCCTTGACATAAATCTCTTGTTTGCTCCACGCTGTCCAAAGTATTATTCCCAGGAGGAAACGCTCCGTTTTCCCAACGCTCCTTAACCGCATTTTTTCATTTTTGGACCGATTCCTTCACTTTTTTGGGTTTTTTTTCCTGACGGTTTTCCCTGTTTTCTGCACAGATGCCAAAGGGACGATCCGGGAGATCGTGCTGCCCAAGGGGCTGGACCTGGACCGGCCCAAGCGGACGCGGACGTCCTTCACAGCGGAGCAGCTCTACCGCCTGGAGCTGGAATTCCAGCGCTGCCAGTACGTGGTGGGCAGGGAAAGGACGGAGTTAGCGCGGCAGCTCAACCTCTCCGAGACACAGGTGAGACCTGCGGGGGCTCCTCAGGGTTGGGGACATCGCGGTGACAGTGTCCCCAAGCCGTCGGATGCGCGGAGTGAGGCGGTAATGGGATGCACGCGGCGTTCCCGGCGATGGTTTTTCTTCATCGCGTCCTTGGAATGGTTGGGATACGGTTGGGACAACCCTGAGGGGTCTGTGGGGGCACTCTCAGCCTGTGGTGTCCACTCGAATGTCCGGCGAAGGGTCAAGGAGAGGTTGGACAGGGATTGGAGCAACTTGGGATAGGGGAAGGTGGCCCTGGATGAGCTTTGAGGTTGTTTGCAACCCAACCCGTTCCATGATCCCGGGAAAAGCGGGAGGAGGATGGAGCAGGGGGTGACAACGGTGACCCGAGGTGGGACGTGGTGGGGATCGGGGTCTGTGGGGGCTGCTCCCCCTTTTCCTGCATCCCAATCACAGCAATCCAGGAATTAGCCCTGGATCTCTTCTCCATCGCCTTCCTAAGATGATGGGAAGGGATTTTCCTGGTTTTCCTGTGCTGGGGAGAGCCGGGAGAATGGATGGGGTGAGCTCTGAGGTTGGTGCCTCTGATGAGGTCATGATGGTTTTGGCTTAGAAATTTATTACTAAATAGTAATCATAATTAATTAAATAATATCAATTATGGTATTTATGTAATAGTAATATTAGAATAATTATAAATATTCTGCCCCGTCCACCCCGTTCCTGCCAGGTCTGGCAATGTCATAGTTTACCTTGATTTGTACAGGAAATAAATCCAATTTTTACTGCCCTTTTTATGGAACAAACCCACCCCAGCCGTGGGCAGCCAGGCCCTGGCTCCGAGGGGTGGCATTTGGGGAGATCCTGCTGCTGGATGAGAGGGGAAATCAGCACTCTGGGATTTTTTTGGTGGTGGAATAGGGGGATTTCGGTGAGGAGGAGGATTTGGGGTGGGATTCAGCTGTGCTGTGGTCGGGAGAAAAGCAGCCTTGGGTTCCCTGTTCCCGAGGTCTCAGTGTCACCTCCATGGAGCCAGGAGGGCCACAGATGGCCTTGGCTTTGTCACACTGTGTGAACAGCTTTGTCCCCCTGGTGAGGGATCCCTTTTCCCAGTGTCCTTCTTCCTGGTGTCCCTCTTCCTGGAATCCCTCTTCTTGGGGTCCCTCTTCCCAGGATTTCTCTTGCCGAGGTCCCAGTGTCACCTCCATGGTGCCAGGAGGGTCACGGATGGGCTTGGCTGTGTCACACTGCGGGAACGGCTTTGTCCCCCTGGTGAGGGGTCCCTTTTCCCAGTGTCCTTCTTCCCGGTGTCCCTCTTCCTGGGAACCCTCTTCCTGAGGTTCCTCTTCCCAGGAATTCTCTTCCCGAGGTCCCAGTGTCACCTCTGCAGAGCTGGGAGTGGCACGGGTAGGCTTGGCTGTGTCACAGCTTTTCCCCCTGCTAAGGGGTTCCCTTTTCCTGGGATCCCTCTTCTTGGGGTTCCTCTTCCCAGAATTCTCTTCCCGAGGTCCCCGTGTCACCTCCACGGAGCCAGGAGGGTCACGGATGGCCTTGGCCATGTCACTCTGTGGGAACAGCTTTGTCCCCAACACAGGCAGCCACTGATGGGTCCCTCTTCTTGGGGTCAGTCCCTTTTCCTGGAATCCCTCTTCCCAGGGTTCATCTTCCCGGGATTTCTCTTCCTGAGGTCCCAATGTCACCCCCGTGGAGCTGGCACTGTCACAGGTGGGCTTGGCCATGTCACACTGCAGGGACAGCTTTGTCCCCTGGCAGGGTCCATTCCTCAAGGTCCCTCTTGCCACTGTCCCGGTGTCACCTGCACAGATCCATGGGGAACTGTGCAAAGCGGGAGCAGAGGATTCCAGGGAGCTGGAACTGCACAGCAATTCCCTTCCCCCAGGATTCCTCTTCCTGGGGTCCTGGTGTCGCCTCCACAGAGCTGGGAGTGACAGGGGACAAGGGACAAGCTATGTGTCCCCAGCATGGAATCCCTCTTCCCAAATCCCCCTTCCCACATTCTCTTTCCCAAATCCCCCTTCCTAAATCCCTCTTCACAAATTCCTCTTCCCAAATCCCCCTTCCCAAATCTCCATTCTCTAATCCCCGTTCCCAGGATCCTTCTTTCCAAATCGCCCTTCCCAAATCCCTTTTCCCAGGATCCCTCTTCCCACATCCCTCTTCCCAAATCTCCCTTCCTAAATCCCCCTTCCCACATCCCCCTTTCCAAATCCCCCTTCCCAAATCCCCCTTCCCAGGCTCTCTCCATGGTCTCGGCGGTGCCACCCAGGGCCAGCGTTTGTTCCCTGGGCACGGAGGATGTGCCCAGCAGGGTGCCAGGGCTGGGAGGTCGCAGCCTTTCCTTAGAGATGAAATTCCCATCTTTTCTCTGGAGCCTGGCTGCTGCCTCCATCCCTGGGTGAGAAAATTCCCACCCCGTGGGCCGGGCGCTGTCGCTTCTCCTCCGCTCTCCCCCTTCCCGCACCCTCTTCCCTCCTTCATCCCTGTCTCCTTAAATTTCTTTCCCTGCTTTTCACACCATTTTTCCTTCCCCGCAGCCAATTCCCAGTTTCCATAACCTTCCTGCCTCCCCGATTTTCCCCAGCCACCCAGAATTCCCAAATTCCTCCTCTTCCTCTCTCCAGCGATGGTTTCACACTCTGGCGTTCACCTTTTCCTCATTCCTGGTTTTTCGTGGCCAGGATGTTTTCCTCAGGAATTCCAAGAGCTTTAAACTGAATTTTCCAAGCCCGCTTTGGGTATGGAAGGTGCTGATCCCACCTGGATGTGACCTGGAGAGGGAAAAGTCACCGCCAGCCCCTCTTGTCCCCACCCAGCTCCCAAACCGGGATAAATCCAACTTTTGCATCAATCCCAGGATTTTGGCTGCTTCTGGTGATTCATTCCTGGAGCAGCTCGCAGAATTTAGAGAATTTTGGTGGTGGATCCCAATCAACAGCATCTCCTGGGTCTTTATTTTTTTTGGGACAGGGGACAGATCCTTTCCAGCACCTCCCTGGGCTGGATTTTAATTCCAAGACAAATTCTTGGAATTAAATCTTTAATTCCGAGGAAGCTGCTCCTGACTTTTCCCTGTGCATGTGATGGGAACCCTGAAGGAAAGGGGCCACCAGGGCTGGGATTTTTTTGTGCCTGTGGATGTTTGGGAAGGGAGGGGGAAGGATGATTCATCCCGGCGAGGAGGGAATGTGACGAGATGGGAAGAGACACGGTGTGATCGCAGCTGGAATGCTGCAGCATTCCGGGAGCGGGGCTGGGATCTTGCAGAAATCCTGCTGGAAATAGGGGGGGGAAAATGGGATTTAGGGTCTGGTTTTGCTCTCCTGGCAGCTGTTTGGCAGAGTTGGAGGCAGGATGGGTTGGGGAGAGCGGGATTTGGGATTTTTTGGCTCGGAGTCGTGCTCCAGGAGTGGGGGATCGGGCTGGGAGAGAGGGAATCACAGGGAGGAGAGGAGGGATTGGGCAGGGAGAGAGCGATCACCCAAAAAATATGGGAATCAGCCAGGAGTGAGGGTGGGATCGTCCAGGGAGAGCAGGGATCACCTAGGGGAATGGGGAATCTCCTGGAAGTGAGGGTGGGATCATCCAGAGAGAGCTGGGATTGCACGGGGGAGAGGGAAAATTAGTCAGGGAAGAAGGGGATCACTCAGAAAAGATGGGAATCACCCAGGAGTGAGGATGGGATCACCCAGAAAAGATGGGAAGCACTCGGAAGTGAGGATGGGATCACCCAGAAATTATGGGGATCCCCTGGAATTGAGGGTGGGATCACCCAGGGGAGAGGAAAGATCAGCCAGGAGAGCAGGAGGGAATTTTGGAGCCAAAGTTGCTTCCACCCATCCACAGAATTCCTCTCCCCTCCTGGGATCTGCGTCCCCGCTCCACCTCCCAGTGCTTTTCCTAATTAATCCACGGATATGATTAACATTCAACAAGTTTAATTAACCTGGGGAATGTTTCCATTGGGGAATATTTCCGTGGAGACGCCAAGGTGAGCTCTGAGGTCCTTGGGATGAGCTGGGAAATGGCGGGAGCATCCCAAAACCATCCCAAATCCCGAGGGCAGCTCATATCCACGGATTTGGCTTTTTCCAGGAAAACCCACTGGAATCCTGAAGGGAAAAGTGCCCCTTCCCAGTATCATTATGGGATGGAAAATCCCAGGCGGAGGAGGCAGAAGGGGGACAGTGGAAGCGGTGGAATTCCCATAAATCCCTCATGGCATGGGATGGGATGGATGGGACAGGATTGGGATGGGAAGGAATCGGGATGATTTGGGATGAAATGGAATTGGGATGAAATGGGGTGGGATAAAATGAGATGGGGAGGAAATGCGATGGGATGGGATGGGATGGGATGGGATGGGATGGGATGGGATGGGATGGATGAAGGGATTTGCTCTCAGGGTCAGGAGTTCAATGCCAGGCTCAGGTTCAAGTGATCCCGGTGTTTTCCAGCCCTTCTTAAGGCCAGGACAGGGAGGTGACACTCGGGATGAGGGGCAGTCCCAAATTGTGCCAGGGAAGGTTTAGCTTGGAATTTTGGGAAAATTCCTACATGGAAAGGGTTTCCCAACTGCCCAGAGCAGGGGTGAATCCCAATTCCTGGGGGGATTTACCAGCCCTGTGGATGTGGCACTTGGGGACGTGGTGGTGGCCTTGGCAGTGCTGGGAGGAGTGGCTGGATTCAGGAGTCTCCAAGGGTTTTTCCAACATAAATGATCCCATAATTCCATGATTTCTGCCTGCCTGGCTGCTGGAATATCCATGGGATTCTCCGGGTGTCCCCATGGGCTCCATCCAGACCTTCTTGGGGACAACTTCTGGGCCATCCTACAACTCCATCACTACCCGTGGCCCCGCACCCCCTGGAGCATCCCGGGATTCCCAACATGAAGCAAAACATCTGGGAAAGCCGAGGAAGGCCGGGAAGGTCTATTTATAGCCGGGCAATTAAGAGGAGGCCGTTAAAAATTAATCACCTCGGCTCGTTAACTGCTCCCAGTCCCTGCAGGGACAGAATGAGGGGACAAGGGCTGGGGCTGCCACAGGTTTTCCTCTCCTGGGAAAAAAAAAAAAAAAAAAAAAAAAAANAAAAAAAAAAAAAAAAAAAAAGCAGGAGAAATGAGGTTAGGGAGAGCTGGGAGACCCAAAACCCCATGATTCCTATTTTCCTCTGGACTGGGACACGGTGGATGTGATGGGATGGATGCCAGGTGATTTTGGAACTTCCAAAGGTCAAGGTTGGGATCTCGGGAAGGAATTGCTGGCTGGGAGGGTGGGGAGGGGCTGGGCTGGAATTCCCAGATTTGCTGTGGCTGCCCCTGGATCCCTGGCAGTGTCCAAGGCCAGGTTGGATCTACCTGGGGTGGTGGGAGGTGTCTCTGCCCTTGGAAGAAAATCTTTAAGGTCCTTGCCAACCCAAACCAGCTGGGAATTCTGGGATTCAGTGGTTATTTCCTGAGGGGCCTCCATCCCTCCCTCCATCCCTTCTGCTGGAGCTTTTTTGTGATGGGACGAACTCTCCCACCCTGTTTTCCTGGAGCACTTCCCTGACTCATTTCCAGGAGGGATCTGGGTTATTCCAGAGGATCTGGGAACAGCATCCTGCAGCTGCCAATTCCTTGAGAATAGGTGCCAACAGGGAACATCAGCCTGAATGATCCCACATTTAATGGGATCAGGTCACACTGGGATGCTGTGACTCAGAAAGGAGGAAGATCCCAAATCCTGGTACCCACCAGCGATTCCTGGGATCTGGGCATGTCCAGCAGGTGCTGGATCCCATTCCCACATCCCAGCCTGCATCAGAGCCCGTTCCTGGAGCAAACCCAGCTCACGTGGCCCCGCTAATCCCGGCCCCTCCTGGCAGCGGAGGCGTGGGGGGGACGATAAAGCCGGACCTAAGCGGGGACACCGCGGTGGCAGGGCCAGGCTGACACAGCCCCCGGAGATTCCCAAGTTCCGGCATCCGGATCCCAAAAACCTAGCTGGGGGGATGAATTCTGGGTTTTTGGGGAGTGTTCCTAAAAAGGGGATCAGGAAATTGGGGTGTGCTGTGGGATAGAGGAGTTGGATATTTGGGATCCCAAAATATCCAGGTGTTTCCAGAATTCTCCAAGCACGGAGTGAATGATTGATGGAAAAAAAAATTGGGAATAATTCACTGAGATTTGTATAATTAAGGATTTACAATCCCCTCCCCCCACAAAAATAAAATCCTGGGATTTCAGAATTTCTGATGGGAAGCTTTGATTTCCAATGAAGCTGAACTGGGTGTTCCCAGAGAAATCCTAGCATCCTCCAAGTAGATGTAATTTAAATATTTTCCTGAAAAAATGATGTGATTTGGGTTTGGTGATAGTTTTTCTGAGTTTTGGAGCTGATCCCGATGCTGGGGCTAGAATTCCCACACACAGGTCCCATCCAGACCCTCAGGATTTCATGGAGGGTGTCCCCGCCAGGGTGGTGTCCCCACCCATCCCAGAACTTCCCAAAACCCCAAAAATGGGGAAATTCCCTTCCTGCTTTGCCAGCGTCTCCGAATTTTCCATTTCCAAAGGGCATCAGAGCACCCGCGAAGTTCCCTGGCCGCAATATCCAGAATTTCCAATATCCAAATATTCCCAAGCCGGGAATATCCAGAATTTGGAACAGGAGCCAGACACGGGCCTGGCTGCTGGCTGGAATTTTGGATTGGCAGTGGGAGAGGGGCTGTGCTGGGAATGGGCTCCCGGATGAGGGTCAGGGACGATTCCCACCGTGCTGGTGGCTGGAAGCGCATTCCCAAAGGCCGTGGCAGAGGGTTTGGAATGGTTGGCGCAGCGGGATGAGCTGGAATGGCAGCAGAGGGATGAATCCATCCACTCGGAACAGGGAGAGGCGACAGGGTCACGGAGCCGCCATTACGAAACCCGTGGGTTCAGGTACCGATCCCGACGGATTACACAATGCCGGGATCCGGGATCCGAGCCCCAGTGGGGCCGGAGAGAGGAGAACGAGGAGGGAAAAGGAGGAAAAGGGGGAAAAGGAAGAAAGGGAGGAGAAGGAGGAGGAAGGTGGTGCAGGATGATGGCGGAGCGCAGGTTCCCAACAAGCGTCAGCTGCCGGCAGTCAGGAACTAATCCCAGCCAATTCCTGCTCGGCAGCCAGGAATAGCGCGGGATGGAGGAGCCGGGGGCCACACGTGTGCCAGGAGCGCGTGACGGAGCCGGGGTCAGCGCCGGGGCAGGGCCGCCCAAAACAAACACCGCTAAAAACCCCAAACACGGCACCGGCTCCGGAGCCGCGCAGCGGGGTCGGGATTGTCCTGTTGGGTGGATAAACACTGGGAGAATGCGCTCTGGTGTTTTTTGGGAATGTGGGAGTGCCGGAGTGTACAGCGTTGGTATGCCCAGGATCTGCCTGGGCAGGGATGGGGGCTTGGGATCCCAGTCAGGGACAATTCCCACCGCGGCTTGGACCCAAAGTGGTGGGAAGCAGCGGATGAGGATGGAAAACGGGAGCTGTAATGAGAGGAGGAAAATTCCGCTTTCATCCATGCGGTGCTTTGGGATGGATGGATGGATGGATGGATGGATGGATGGATGGATAATGAATGGGGTCAGCGCCAGGGCAGGGCCCCCCAAAACAAACACCGTTAAAAACCCCAAACACGGCCCCGGCTCCGGAGCCGCTCAGCGGGGTCGGGATTGTCCTGTTGGGTGGATAAACACTGGGAGAATGCACTCTGGTGTTTTTTGGGAATGTGGGAGTGCCGGAGTGTATGGTGTCGGTATTCCCAGGATCTGCCTGGGCGGGATTGGGGGTTTGGGATCCCAGTCGGGAGCGATTCCCACGGCTCAGACCCAAAGTGGTGGGAGGCAGCGAATGAGGATGGAAAATGGGAGCCGTAATGAGAGGAGGAAAATTCCGCTTCCATCCGTGCGGTGCTTTGGGATGCTGGGATGGATGGATGGATGGATGGATGGATGGATGGATGGATGGATGGGCAGTTACTGGACTAAAAATCCACACAAATCCCTGGATCGCTGAGATCCGTGGAATGATGACCTCCCACCCTTTGCCTTCCCAGATAAGAGGTTTCCATCGGAATTCCCTTCTTGGGAATTATTCCTTTTGTGTCTCGGAGGCGTTTGGGGAAGGGCAGGGATGGGAACTGCAGCCTCGCATCTCTGGAGAGAAATCCCAGGATATGGCACCCTCCAAGGTCATGGCACAGGATTCCAGGGATCCAACCCCTCATGGGCTCCATCCCAGGGATTCCAGGGATCCAACCCCTTGTGGGTTCCATCCCAGTGCCGACAGCCATGGAAAACCGGGATGGAGCCAATGTCGTGGGTTCCAGATGATTCCATAGGTTCCGGATAACGCCGTGTTCCCATTTTTATTCCCGTCTTCATGGGCTGCTTCCCACACCCTGCTGGGGATCCAGGAATCGGGATTCCGGGACCAGAACTCCCTAGAGCACTGGGCTGCAGCATTCCGAGCGTGGTGACATTTGGGATGACATTCCAGGTGCCAGGAGCAGGGGAGGGGACACAGCCCTGCCTTCCTGGAGTCAGAGGGATGAATCCTTAGGGAAAGGATCCGCGAGAGGAGGAGAAATCAGGGAGATCTCGGGGATTTATTCAGTCATGGAGTAGGGAGTAGGAAATGAAAATAAAATAAAATTAAATGAAATTAAATTTAACAAAGAAAAAAAAATAAAATATTATAAAATTAAAAAGAAAATAAAATTGAAAGTATAAGATGTTATCATCTAAAATGTAAAATATAAAATATAAAATATAAAATATAAAATATAAAATATAAAATATGATTAAAGCAAATTGGCTCAGGGAAAAGGAATAGAATGGAACAAAAGATGGGAAAATAATATA
>VYZP01035983.1:95703-107694 GCA_013400635.1 Hypocryptadius cinnamomeus
TGCTCCCCCTGCGCTTCTCGGCCCTCCTCCTCCTCGTCTTCCTCCTCCTCTTCTTCTTCTTCTCCTCCTTCTCCTCCTTCTCTTCTTGTTCTTCTCATCCTCTTCTTCCCTTTCTTCTTCTTGTTATTCTCCTCCTCTTCCTCCTCCTCTTCTTGTTCTTCTCCTCCTTCTCTTCCTCCTCTTCTTGTTCTTCTCCTCGTCCTCCTCCTCTTCTTCTTGTTCTCCTCCTTCTCTTCCTTCTCTTGTTCTTCTCGTCCTCTTCTTCCTCTTCCTCTTCTTCCTCTTTCTCCTCTTCTTCTTGTTATTCTCCTCCTCTTCCTCCTCCTCTTCTTCTCCTTCTCCTCCTCCTTCTTGTCCTCCTCCTCTTCTTCTTCTCCTCCCCCTCTTCTTCTTCATTCTTCCCTTCCTCCTCCTCCTCCTTCTTCTTCTCTTTCTCATCCTTCTTCATCTCTTCCACCTCTTCCTCCTCCCTCGTCTTCTTTTTCCCCTCTTCCTCCACTTCTTTGTCTCCTCTTTCATGTCCTTCTCCTCCTCTTCCACTTTTTGCTCCTCTTCTTCTTCTTCATCTTCCCCTTCTTCCTCTTCTCCTCCTCCTCCTCTTCTTCTTCTTCTTCTCCTTCCTTGTCTCCTTTTTATTCTTCTCCTCCTTCATCTCCACCTTCTCCTCTTCCTCCTCATTCTTATCCTTTTCTTCTTTTCCTTTTGCTCCTCCTCCTCCTCTCTCCCCACCCCAATCCCTTTCCAGGCTGTCCCGTGGCATTGCTGTCGTGATTCCCCCCTCTGTCCCGACAGAACATCCCAGAGCCGGCCATGGATGAGGGGCTGGAATGATCCCTGGAATGTCCAAGGCCAGGCTGGACACTGGGGCTTGGAGCAGCCTGGGGTGGTGGGAGGGGTCTCTGGATGGAACTGGGTGGGATTTGAGGCCCCTCCCAACCCAAACCAGTCCATGATTCCATGATGTCCAGAGCTCCCTGTCCACGGATAGATGGGTGGATGGATGGATGGATGGATGGATGGATGGATGGATGGATGGATGGATGATGGATGGATGGATGGATGGATGGATGGATGATGGATGGATGATGGATGGATGGATGGATGGATGATGGATGGATGATGGATGGATGGATGGATGGATGATGGATGGATGGATGGATGATGGATTTCCATATCACCCAAGAGCTCAGCCAATGATCCGATGTCACCCCTAGTGACACCAGTGCTGCCAGAGGCTCCCACATTCCCAGTGGGAAGAGCCATCCCGGTGGGGCCGGAGAGCAGCCAAGAATGTCCCCAAGGGGGTGGCAGCCACTGGGACTGCGTTGGACACCCTGTGCCGGGACAAGTGACACTCCCATTGTCCCTGTCCCACGCGGGTGGCTCGGGGGCTGCCGAGGGGGAGAAGAAAAAATCCCAGAAACTCCTGCCGGGAGAAGGGAAGCGGGAGAGCTTTGGGAGGGAGCGGGAACGGGAATAAAAGGCCGGATGGTCACTTTGGGAATAAAGGGGACAAAAGGCGGGGAGAGGGCTCCCGGTGTGCCGGCCCCTCCGGAGGCTGAATGGGCGAGCAGCAGGAGCCGGCCCTAATTGGGGAAGGGCAGAGAAGGCTAATTAGCTAATTAGCTCCTGGAGTGGGGCTGGGAGAACCTCGGGGGGCTCAGCAAGGCCAAGGGCAGGAGGAGCTGGGATGGGGCACAAATCCAGGATGGAGGGGAAAGGATTGGGGGCAGCCCTGGGAGAAGGGGGCATTGGGAAATGTGGGAATTCTGTCCCTGTGCTCTGCTCAGGTGAGATCCCACCTGCAGAGCTGCTCCAGCTCCTGGATCCCAAATTCAGGAGGGTGTGGAGCTGCTGGAGTAAATCCAGAGCAGATTCTAGAGCTTTTCTCCAGGGCTGGAGCCCCTCTGAAGCCAGACTGAGAGAGCTGGAATGTTCCCCTGGAGAAGGGAAAATTCCAGAGAATTCTCAGAGTCCCTAAAGGGGCTCCAGGAGAGCTGGAGAGGGACTGGGGACAAGGCCTGCAGGGACAGGACACAGGGAATGGCTTCCAGTGGGAAAGGGGAGATTGGGCTGGGATCTTGGCAAGGAATTGCTGTCTGGGAGGGTGGGGAGGGGCTGGGCTGGAATTCCCAGATTTGCTGTGGCTGCCCCTGGATCCCTGGCAATGCCCAAGGCCAGGTTGGACACTGGAGCTTGGATCCACCTGGGACAGTGGGAGGTGCTGGGGGTGAAATTCCTGAGCTTTAAGGTCCTTCCCAGCCCAAACCAGTCTGGAATTGTGTGATCCCATTGCTGGAGTGTCCAGGATCGCTGGCACTGCCCTGGCTGAGGGGGAGGGGACACCGAGGGTCCCGCTGTGCCACGGGGGTGACCCCACAGTGCCCCGTGGGGTGTCCAGGGATTGTGCCGTGGCCAGCGGGAGAATCGGGACCCATCCCTAGGAATGAACTCCCTGGGGCTGTCCCAGCCGGGGGACAATGCCACCGTCAGCACGGGGACATCCAGGGACCCCCATCCCCGCGGGATGCCCTGCAGCTGGCCCGGCCTCTCCGATCCTATTAGGATCAGGTGGGAATGCCAGAGCCCGGGGTGAGGAGAGGGGGCAGGGCATGAAAGGGCCCGGCGGGGTCAGCGGGGCCGGGGCAGCGCCCGGGGCTTTGACACTTCCTGGGATGATCAAGGCGCGGCTTAGAGCCGGATCAGTTCCCCCACACCTGCACCCGCCGGGGGCCGATCCCAAACCCGGCACTCACGGGAGCTGATCCTAGTCCTGGAAATCCCAGGATCTGATCCCAAACCCGGCACTCCCGGGAGCTGATCCCAACACTGGAAATCCCGGGATCCGATCCCAAATCCCGGCATTCCTGGGAGCTGATCCCAATCCTGGAAATCCCGGGATCCGATCCCAAATCCCGGCATTCCTGGGAGCTGATCCAAATCCCGGCACTCCGGGGATCCAATCCCAATCCTGGCACTCCGGGGATCCAATCCCAATCCTGGCACTCCCAGGATCCCACCCCAATCCTGGCACTCCCTGGAGCTGATCCCAAACCCAGCACCCCCAGGAGCTGATCCCAATCCCAGCATTCCTAGGACCTGATCCCAATCCCGGCATTCCTGAGGATCCGATCCCAATCCCATTATTCCCAGGATCCCACCCCAAACCCTGCATTCCCAGGACCCAATCCCGGCATTCCCAGGATCCCATCCCAATCCCAGGATCCCATCCCAACCCCGGAATTCCCGGGATCCGCTGTCTCTCCCTGTGTTCCTACCCAGCTTCATCCCCGTTTGTCACCCTTGTCCCCTGTCCCCGTTGGTCACCGCCTGTCCCAGGGTTGTCCCCGCGGGGTCACACCTTCCTTTCCCCACCCCAGTGTCACCCCCGGGGTGTCCCCAGGGCCACCGCGGGGTCTTTGGGAAGTGTCCCCGGGCCAGGCAGGATCCTCGGGCAAGGCGTGATTGGGAGGGGACAAGGGGACACTTCCCTGGTGGCATTCCCAGCGATGACATCCCTGCGGGACACGTGGGGACACCTCCAGAAGGTGGCACAACCCCTGAGTGCCGTGGCAGGAAGCCACCACCGAGTGACATTCCCTGCAGGACGGAGTGTCCAGTTGGGCCACCGCTGGTCACTTGGGGTGTCACCGGGACAGGGAAAGGGACACAGGAAGGGACAGGATGTGGGGGTGGCCCCGCCCGGGTGGCCCCGTGGCTCTGGGGACTGACGGTGTCCCCTCCCCCAGCCTACAGGACAGTGTGCGGTGTCAACGGGCCACTGGTGGTGCTGGACAACGTCAAGGTAGGACCCTGGGGTGACATGGGGACAGCTTGGCGGTGGCACCTGCGGCTGTGTAGGGACCCCAGTGCTGAGGGCGCAACGGGGGGAGTATGTCCCCAATCCCCTGTCACCTGTCCTCTGTCCCCTCCCTCCTGTCCCCTGGGCTGTCCCCTGTTCCTGTGCCATCCCTCCTGTCCCTTGTCCCCTGGGCTGTCCCCTGGGCTGTCCCCTCCTCTCCGGGGTCCGAGCTCCCTCCTCTGGACGCGCTCGGCAGCAGAGCCCTGTCCCCGCCTGCACGCGCGGGTGGCGTGTCCCATGTCCCCCTTGTCCCCGTGTCCCCGCGCTGGTGGCGTGTGCGCCGACACGGGGGACACTGGGGACACGGGGGACATTCCGTGGGACGTGTGTGCGCTCGGTCCGGGCACCCTGTCCCCCACGTCCCGTGTCCCTGCCCCAGGTCAACCCCTGTCCCGTGTCCTTGTGCCCTGTCCCCTGTGTCCCTGACCGAACTCTGGCTCCTGTCCCTTGTCTCCTGTCCCCTTTCCCAGCTCTGTCCCCGTCCCCCCTTCCCTGTCCCCTTTCCAAGCTCTGTCCCCCGTCCCCTGTCCCCTTTCCCAGCTCTGTCTCTTGTCCCCTTGTCCCCTGTCCCCCACCCCCTGTCCCCTTTCCCAGCTCTGTCCCCTGTCCCCCATCCCCTGTCCCCTTTCCCAGCTCTATCCCTTGTCCCCTGTCCCCTGCCCAAGCTGGCACTGCCTGCAGGGACCCCGTTCTGAGCGGGGCCACTCCACAACCCCCGTGTCCCCTTGCTGTCACCCTCCCTGTCCCTGCTGCCGCTCTCCTGGCTGGGCTGGGGCCACCTGGGTGACCCCCGGAGGGCTTTTGTCACCCGGTGTCGCGTTTCCATGGTCCTGTCATGAGGAGAGCCCTGAGCGTGCTGGGCAGCAGCGACATCGGCCACTGTCCCCAGAGCAGAACGTGTCCCCTCAACACAAACATCCTCTCCGTGTGCCCCGCGGTGTCCCCATGAGTGCCACTCATGCCTCACGGGGACACCTCTGCCTTGGCGGTGGTGGCAGCCTGGTGGCTCTGGCTGTGACAGCGTCGGTTGTCACCTGCTCGGGAGTGGAAAATCCCCTCGACTTCGGGGAAATTGAGGCACGGAGCAGTGCCACAGCCCGGGGGCAGCTCCAGGATGGGACAGCGACAGGGACAGGCAGTGCCACCCCCCCGCCACCCCTTTGCTGCCCGGTGTCCCCCCCGCTCAGAGTTCAGTGGCTTCAGGACCAAAGGAGGGGAAACTGAGGCAGCACCAGCGGAGCAGGCAGGGCTAGGGGGAGAGGGGCAGGCTGAGGGGACAGAGGGGACACCGCCACCCCCTTTGGCCATGTCGCTGTCCCCACAGTTCGCCCAGTACGCCGAGATCGTGAACTTCACCCTGCCCAACGGCACCACCCGCAGCGGGCAGGTGCTGGAGGTGATGGGGGCCAAGGCCATCGTGCAGGTGAGCGCGGGGACACGGCGACACCGCGGGGACAGGGCGACACCGCCACACGGCGACACGCGGGGGTTACGCGGCCCGGGGCTCTGTCCCTGTCCCCGGGCTCTGTCCCGGGGCCCTGTCCCGGGGTTCTGTCCCTGTCCCTGAGCTCTGTCCAGGCTCTGTCCCTGTCCCGGGTCCCTGTCCCTGTCCCTGAGCTCTCTCCGGGTCCCTGTCCCCGTCCCGGGTCCCTGTCCCGGGTCCCTATCCTGGATCCTTGTCCCGGGGTTCTGTCCCTGACCCGGGGTCTGTCCCGAGGTTCTGTCCCTGTCCCAGGGCTCTGTCCCGTGGCTCTGTCCCCCTCCAGTGGTGGCTGTCGGGCTCGTGTCCCTGTGCTCTTAAGAGGCGGGACTGGTGTCCTGGGATGGGCGATGTCCTGGGACAGGTGACAGTGTCGTGGGATGGGCAGAGGTGGCCTGGGATGGGTCCTGAGACAGGGGACAGTGTCCTGGGATGGCCAGGGGTGGCCTGGGAGTAGTCCTGGGACAGGTGACAGTGTCGTGGGATGGGCAGAGGTGGCCTGGGACAGGCCGTGTCCCCCTCCCTCACCCCACAACCCCACACTGATCCCTCCCCACTCCATCCCAGGACCGCGCTGCCACCATCCCCCAAAGCCACCAGCCCTGGGACCGCAGGGGCCGCCGGGGTGTCCCCAAAGCCACCAGCCCTGGCCGGGGTGTCCCCAAAGCCACCAATCCTGGGGCTGTTTGGGGTCAAATCCCTCCCTAATTAGCCCGGATCCCCCCCAGATCGCCCCGGGGGAGCCGCGCAGCTGCCCCAAAATCGCCGCTCTGATGCCACCTGCGCCTCGGGGATGCCCTTTTAATCCTATTAGGGAGTCAGGCTCGGGCAGGGGGGAAAAAAGGGGGTGGAAGGGATAAAAGGAAGGAAAAAAGAGAGAAAATGGGATTTTTGCAGCCTCAGCGTTGTTGGGAGTGACCCGCAGCCCCCGCACCCACCTGGGGGGCTCCGAGTGTCACCTGTCACCGTCCCCAGATCCCCCTGCTCCCAGGGGCCACCCGGCTCTAATTAAAGCCGCGATCCGGGGGTTAATTAACGCAAATTATGTCAAATATTATCCGGATCAAAAGGCTTTTCCCGCGGGTGCGGCATTCACGGTCCACCCCCAAAAAAATCCCCCCAAAGCCCCTCAAGAAGGGTTTTTGACCCCAAACCTTGTCCCCTCCCGGGGGGGGGGGTTGGGGTGAGCGCGGGTCACGTCACGCCCCCCAAAGCCTTAATTAATCCTCGTTAATTGCCCTCCCCGGGCGCTCCGCAGGTGTTTGAGGGCACCTCGGGCATCGATGCCAAGGCGACAACGTGCGAGTTCACGGGGGACATCCTGCGCACGCCGGTGTCCGAGGACATGCTGGGTGAGGCCGGGCACGGCTCGGGGCACGGCTGGCACCGAAATCTGAGGGGGTTTGGGGGTTTGGGGTTCAGCTCTGGGGACAGGAGCGCCCCTGGGTCACCTCCGAGCTGTGACAGTCACCTGGGACAGGGCGGGACCCGTCCCCCCGTCCTCAGTGCGCGATCCCGGGAAACGCGTGGGCTGGGCGGGGAAAGGAGTCCAGGTGAGGTGTCACCCCTTCCCTGGCGGTGTCACCCCAGCCCTGGAAGTGTCACCCTATCCCTGTGTCACTGCGTCCCTGCAAGTGTCACCCCGTTCCTGCAAGTGTCACCCCACCCGTGGCGGTGTCACCGCATCCCTGGAGGTGTCGCCCCATCTCTGGAAGCGTCACCCCAACCCTGGAAGTGTCGCCCTATCCCTGGAGGTGTCACCACGTCCCTGGCAGTGTCACCTCATCCCTGGTAGTGTCACTCTATCCCTGGAGGTGCCACCCCGTCCCTGGCAGTGTCACCCCACCCCTGGCAGTGTCCCAGGCCAGGCTGGACAGCGCTTGAAGCCACCTGGCACAGTGGAAGTTGTCCCCATAGCAGGGAGGCGACATCGATGCGATTTAAGGTCCCTTCCCCCCCAAACCACTCTGGGATCCAGCTCTGAGCCCCCCCTGTCCCCTCATGTCCCCCGAGCTCCCCAAACCCCCCGGGGGTCACTCGGGGTCGGGCCGGGGGGTGGCCCTGTCCCTGCGCTGTCCCCCCACCCACGGGGGCCGCGTGTCCGCCGCGATCCCGTCCCGCTCCCGCAAAGGGCAGGGGCGGGGGAGCCCCCCCGGTGTCGCCCCCCTCCCGCTCTCGGTGTCCCCCGGGAGTCGCCGCTGCCGTGGCCGCTGACCTTTCGTGCTCGGCGCTCGGCGCTGCCATCACCCTGATGCGCTGTGACACCGCTGACGTGTCCCCGCACCGCCACCGTGTCCCAGGGGGGGCGGGGAGGGGACAGCAGCCAGGGAGGCGAGGTCAGGGAACCGTGGCTGTGTCGCGATCGATGCCACCGCGGCTCCGAGACGGTCGATGAGGCTGAGAGGGAGCGGTGAGGCCGTGTCCCCTCCCTGGGGACGGTTTGGGGGGGGGTGGTGTCACCCCACTGAGCTGGGGACTGCGAGAGGGGAGTGACTGGGGACATGGGGACAGAGTGGTGGGGATGTGGGGACACAGGGACAGGGTGATGGAGGTGATGGGGACAGGGTGATGGGGGGATGGGGACACGGGGACACAGGGAAAGGGTGATGGGGTAATAGGGACATGGGGACACAGGGACACAGTGATGGGGGTGAAGGGGACATGCGGACAGGACGATGGGGTCATGGGAGTGATGGTGACAGGGTGATGGGGACATGGGGACAGGGTGATGGGGACACAGGGACACAGGGACAGGGTGATGTAGGTGGCTGGGGACATGGGGACATGGGGACACAGGGACACAGGGACTGGGTGATGGGGGTGATGGGGACATGGGGACACAGGGACAGGGTGATGGGGACACAGGGACAGGGTGATGGGGGTGGCCAGGGACATGGCGGGGAGATGAGGGTCTTGTCCCCATGTGCTGGCACCTTCCGGCCACAGAAGCTGGGGTGTCACCCAGCCCGCAGGTGACACTTCCTGCCCCACAGACCCCGGTCCCTGTGTCCTCTCTGGGGGTGAGAGGGGTGTCCCGGAATCGGGATGGGGACCGTGTCCCAGGGCCATGGGACCGGCAGGTGCCACCCCCGGCTGGTGGCCTCAGGCAGGGACAGTCCCTGTGTCCCCACAGGCCGGGTGTTCAACGGCTCCGCCAAACCCATCGACAGCGGCCCCCCGGTGATGGCCGAGGACTTCCTGGACATCAACGGTGACGGCTCCGGCTCTGTGGGAATGCGGGAGGGGATTGGGGATGGGCTGGAATTGGGGTGTCACTGTGCCCTGATGGTGCCACCGTGCCCTGTGGTGTCACCATGTCCCTGCATCCCTCCATGGCTCCATCCATCCATCATCCATCCATCCATCCATCCATCATCCATCCCTCCCTCCATCCATCCATCATCCATCCATCCCTCCCTCCATCCATCCATCATCCATCCATCCATCCATCCATCCCTCCATCCATCCATCCATCCATCCATCCATCCATCATCCATCCATCATCCATCCATCCATCCATCCATCATCCATCCATCCATCCATCATCCCTCCATCATCCATCCATCCATCCATCATCCACCATCCATCCATCCATCCCTCCATCATCCATCCATCCATCATCCATCCATCATCCATCCCTCGATCCATCCCTCCATCCCTCGATCCATCCATCCATCCCTCCATCCATCATCCATCCATCCATCATCCATCCATCCATCCATCCCTCCATCCCCACCGGGGTGCTCCAGGAGGGTATCCAGGCACTGGGATGGTTCCTGTCCCACCCCAGAGCTGCTCCCTGCTCATCTCCAGAACTTCCTTCCCAAATTTTGCCACCAACCAGAGCGATCCCTGCGTCCTCCTCCCCCCCGTCCTTGGAAATCTCCAAGGCCAGGCTGGACAGGGCTTGGAGCACCCCGGGATAGTGGGAATTGCCCCTGGGTGGGACTGGATGAGTTCAAGGCCCCTTCCAACCCCACCATTCCATGATCCCTCATTTTCCCGCTCCAGGCCAGCCCATCAACCCCCATGGGCGCATCTATCCCGAGGAGATGATCCAGACCGGGATCTCTCCCATTGACGTCATGAACAGCATCGCCCGCGGCCAGAAAATTCCCATCTTCTCTGCTGCTGGGCTGCCCCACAACGAGGTGGGATTGTGGGAAGAGGAGGATGGAGGGGTTTGGGAAGGTCAGATCCCCACTCCTGGTGTCAGGAAGCTGCTGTCAGCTCGTGCCTCAGTTTCCCCGTTGGCACAGCAATCCCTGTGCGCTCTGTGGGAGGATCTGAGCTGGTTCAGGGTCCCTAAATCCAGGGACTGGGGGGCTCCAGACCCTTCTGATGTCCCCACGAGTGTGGGATGGAGCAGGAGGGGCTAGAAATTCCAGAGGGGGATGGGATGGGATCCATGGGATGGGACGGGAGGGGATCTATGGGATGGGATGGGATGGGATCCATGGGATGGAACAGGATGGGACAGGACGGGATGGGGTGGGATGGGATCCATGGGACAGGAGGGGATGGGGTGGGGTGGGATCNTGGGATCCATGGGATGGGTTGGCATGGCATGGCATGGCATGGGGTGGGATGGGATCCATGGCATGGGATCCATAGCATGGGATGGGACTGGGATGGGATGGGATCTGTGGGATGGCATGGGATGGGGTCCATGGGGTGGCATGGGACTGGGATAGGATGGAGATGGGATGGCATGGCATGGGATCCATGGGATGGGAACCATCCCTGACCAGTCAGGAGTGACCACAGGCAAGGCAGGACGCAGCAAGGGGGGGACACCCCGCTGGCCCCCGATCCATGGGGCCATGTCCCAGTCCCATGGGGGGCCGTGGCCACTCTGGGGTGTCCCTGCTGCCACCCCCGTCCCTGTCCCCTCCCTCAGATCGCAGCGCAGATCTGCCGCCAGGCTGGGCTGGTGAAGAAATCCAAGGATGTGGTGGATTTCCACGAGGACAACTTCGCCATCGTGTTTGCGGCCATGGGGGTGAGTCAGGGACACGATGGGACATCCCAGGGGACTCCAGAACCACTGTGTCCCCGTGTCCCCACCTGCTGACTGCGTGTCCCACCCACCGCAGGTGAACATGGAGACCGCGCGGTTCTTCAAGTCGGACTTCGAGCAGAACGGCTCCATGGAGAACGTGTGCCTCTTCCTCAACCTGGCCAACGACCCCACGTGAGGCACAGCCCTGCCTCCTCCTCCTCTTCCTCTCCTTCTCGCTCCTTCTCCTCCTCCTTTCTCCTTTTGTCTCCTCATTCTTCCTTCTCCCTCTTCCTCCTCTTTTTTCTCTTTCTTTCTCCTCCTTTTTCTTCCTCCTCCTCCTTTTCCCTTCTCCTTTTTCCTTCTCCTCCTCCTTCTCCCTCCTCTCTTATTTTCTCCTTCCTTTTTCTTTTCCTTGCTCCTTCTTCTTTCTCCTTCTCCCTCTTTTCTTTCTTCCTCCTCCTCCTCCTTCCTTATTCTTTTCCTTTCTTCTTCTTTTCCTTTCTACTTCTCCCCTTCTCCTTTTCCTTCTTTCCCTTCTCTCTCCTCCTCCTTTCTCCTTTTCCCTTCTTCATCTTTCTTTTATCTCCATTTTCTTCCATTTTCCTTTTCCTTTCCCTTCTCCCTCCTTTTCCTCCTTCTTTCTTCTCTCTCCTTGTTTTCTCCTCCATTTTCCTTTTCCTTCTCTCCTCTCCCCCTCCTTCCTTCCTTCCTCTCCCTCTCCCTTCCTTTCCCTCTCCTTCTCTTCAGTCCCTTCTTTTCCCTTTCCCTTTCCTCCCTCTCCCTCTCCTTCCTCCCTTTCCTCCCTCTCCCTCTTCCCCACCGGGTCCTGGTGGTCCCCCCCAGTCCCACCCGGATCACTCTGGGTGACTCTCCTGACTCCCCCTGGAGTTCCCCAGTGTCCTGCCCTGCGTGGGAACCCTAAAAACTCCGGGATTCCCCCTGCATTGGTGGGACCCCACCCCACACCAAGCTGGGCTCCTCTGCATGCCCTCCTGGCACCCCAAACCTGCCCCCTGTGGGGGCTAATTAACCTAATTGTGCTAATTGGGGGTGTCCCACAGGATCGAGAGGATCATCACGCCGCGGCTGGCGCTGACCACGGCCGAGTTCCTGGCGTACCAGTGCGAGAAGCACGTGCTGGTCATCCTGACCGACATGAGCTCCTATGCCGAGGCCCTCCGTGAGGTCAGCGCGGGGTGGCCGCAGGGTTTGGGGGCCCAGGGTGACAAGGACAGCCCAGGGTCCTTGGGGGTTTGGGATGCCCAGGGTGACAAGGACACCTGGGGGTCATTGGGGAACCTGGGGGGCTCAGGAGGACAAGGACAGCTGGAGGTGTTTGGGGTTCTTGGGGGGTTTGGGGTGCTCAGAGTGACAAGGACAGCTGGGGATCCCAGGGTCCTTGGAGAATTTGGGGTGCTTAGGGTGACAAGGACAGCCCAGGATCCTTAGGGAGTTTGGGGTAATCGACGTGACAAGGATATCTGGGGTTCCCGTGGNGGGGTGCCGTGGGATGGGAGGGGAGGGGATTAATGGGAGGGGAGGGATGGGATCCATGGGATGGAACAGGATGGGACAGGATGGGATGGGGTGGGATGGGATCCATAGGATGGGACAGGAGGGGATGGGGTGGGATAGGATCCATGGGAC
>VYZP01035983.1:108080-128826 GCA_013400635.1 Hypocryptadius cinnamomeus
GAGCAGAACGGCTCCATGGAGAACGTGTGCCTCTTCCTCAACCTGGCCAACGACCCCACGTGAGGCACAGCCCTGCCTCCTCCTCCTCTTCCTCTCCTTCTCGCTCCTTCTCCTCCTCCTTTCTCCTTTTGTCTCCTCATTCTTCCTTCTCCCTCTTCCTCCTCTTTTTTCTCTTTCTTTCTCCTCCTTTTTCTTCCTCCTCCTCCTTTTCCCTTCTCCTTTTTCCTCCTCCTCCTCCTTCTCCCTCCTCTTTTATTTTCTCCTTCCTTTTTCTTTTCCTTGCTCCTTCTTCTTTCTCCTTCTCCCTCTTTTCTTTCTTCCTCCTCCTCCTCCTTCCTTATTCTTTTCCTTTCTTCTTCTTTTCCTTTCTACTTCTCCCCTTCTCCTTTTCCTTCTTTCCCTTCTCTCTCCTCCTCCTTTCTCCTTTTCCCTTCTTCATCTTTCTTTTATCTCCATTTTCTTCCATTTTCCTTTTCCTTTCCCTTCTCCCTCCTTTTCCTCCTTCTTTCTTCTCTCTCCTTATTTTCTCCTCCATTTTCCTTTTCCTTCTTTCCTCTCCCCCTCCTTCCTTCCTTCCTCTCCCTCTCCCTTCCTTTCCCTCTCCTTCTCTTCAGTCCCTTCTTTTCCCTTTCCCTTTCCTCCCTCTCCCTCTCCTTCCTCCCTTTCCTCCCTCTCCCTCTTCCCCACCGGGTCCTGGTGGTCCCCCTCAATCCCACCCGGATCACTCTGGGTGACTCTCCTGACTCCCCCGAGTTCCCCAGTGGCCTGCCCTGCTTGAGGACCCCAAAAACTCCGGGATTCCCCCTGCATTGGTGGGACCCCACCCCACACCAAGCTGGGCTCCTCTGCATGCCCTCCTGGCACCCCAAACCTGCCCCCTGTGGGGGCTAATTAACCTAATTGTGCTAATTGGGGGTGTCCCACAGGATCGAGAGGATCATCACGCCGCGGCTGGCACTGACCACGGCCGAGTTCCTGGCGTACCAGTGCGAGAAGCACGTGCTGGTCATCCTGACCGACATGAGCTCCTACGCCGAGGCCCTCCGTGAGGTCAGCGCGGGGTGGCCGCAGGGTTTGGGGGCCCAGGGTGACAAGGACAGCCCAGGGTCCTTGGGGGTTTGGGATGCCCAGGGTGACAAGGACACCTGGGGGTCATTGGGGAACCTGGGGGGCTCAGGAGGACAAGGACAGCTGGAGGTGTTTGGGGTCCTTGGGCGGTTTGGGATGACAAGGACAGCCCAGGGTCTTTGGGGTACCTGGGGTGCTCAGAGTGACCAGGACAGCTGGGGATCCCAGGGTCCTTGGGGGATTTAGGGTGACAAGGACAGCCCAGGTCCTTGGGGATTTGGGGTGCTCAGGGTGACAAGGACAGCCCAGGGTCCTTGGGGGTTTGGGATGCCCAGGGTGACAAGGACACCTGGGGGTCATTGGGGTACCTGGGGGGCTCAGGGGGACAAGGACAGCTGGAGGTGTTTGGGGTTCTTGGGGGGTTTGGGGTGCTCAGAGTGACAAGGACAGCTGGGGATCCCAGGGTCCTTGGAGAATTTGGGGTGCTTAGGGTGACAAGGACAGCCCAGGATCCTTAGGGAGTTTGGGGTAATCGACGTGACAAGGATATCTGGGGTTCCCGTGGTTTTTGGAGTGTTTGGGGGTTTTGAGGCGTTTGGGGTGTCTGGGGTGCTTGGGGCACCCAGCACACCTGGGGTTCCCGTGGTTTTTGGAGTGTTTGGGGGTTTTGAGGCGTTTGGGGTGTCTGGGGTGCTTGGGGCACCCAGCACACCTGGGGTTCCCAAGCTTCTTGGGGTTTTTGGGGTGTCTGGTGTGCTCAGAATTCCCAGCACACCTGGGGTTCCCAAGCTTCTGGAGTTTTTTGGGGTGTTTGGGGCACCCTAGCATACCTGGGCTGCTCTGGACACTCTTGTCCCTCGTGCCTCCCGCGGTTTTTGAGGTATTTGGGGTGCTCTGACCCCCTCAATCCCGCAGGTGTCGGCAGCCAGGGAGGAGGTCCCAGGCCGCCGCGGCTTCCCCGGCTACATGTACACGGACCTGGCCACCATCTACGAGCGCGCCGGGCGCGTGGAGGGCAGGAACGGCTCCATCACCCAGATCCCCATCCTCACCATGCCCAACGACGGTCAGCGGGACACAGAGGGGCCGGGAATGCCGGGAGGGGACAGGAACACCACGGGAGATCGGGATTTCCCCACGCCGGGAAATTGCAGGGATGGGAAATCCCAAGTTGCGCTGGTTTTACCCAGTTTTGGGGAGCTCCTGAGGGGGTGGGGCTGCTGGGGTGATTTAGGGTCTGAAACTTCCCCATGTCCCCAGCAACTCTTCAACACCTCCTGTTTGGGGTCCTTGGCTTCAGGACAGGGAGGTGACACCAAAACCCCCCGTGCCATCCGAACCACCCCCAGCCCTTCCTTTTCGGGGTCCCTGGCACCAGGATAAGGGAGTGACACCGAGACCCCTCTGTGCCATCCCAAACACCTCCATCCCCTCCCATTTGGGGTCCCCAACTCCAGGACAGGAAGGTGACACCAAAACCTCTCTGTGCCATCCCAACCACCCCCATCCCCTCCCATTTGGGGTCCCTGGCTCCAGGACAAGGGGGTGGCACCAAAACCCCCCATGCTATCCAAGCCACCCCATCCCCTCTCATTTGGGGTCCCTGGCTCCAGGACAAGGGGGTGACACCGAGACCCCTCTGTGCCATCCCAACCACCCCCATCCCCTCCCATTTGGGGTTGATCCAGGACAAGGGGGTGACACCAAAACTCCCGCTATTGACCCCGGTGGGGGCTGTGCTGCTTCGGTGACCCCACAGATGTGACACAGCGTTGTCCCATGTCCAGCTGAGCTGCCAGCCCCACTTTGGGGTCTCACAAGCCCTTTGTCCCCCCACCCCAGACATCACCCACCCCATCCCTGACCTGACGGGCTTCATCACTGAAGGCCAGATCTACGTGGACCGGCAGCTTCACAACCGCCAGGTTCGTTCCCAAACCCCTTCCCATCTCCAGGGATGGATCCAGGACAGATCCAGGGATGGATCCGGCACCCACCGGGGCTGGAAACCACCCAGGAGCACCGGGATGGGGGTGCTGGGGGTAGGGGTGGGGTCCCCCAAGGCTGGATGGACATTGGGGTCGCTCCTGCCCTACAGATTTACCCCCCCATCAACGTTCTGCCGTCCCTGTCCCGGCTGATGAAGTCGGCCATCGGAGAGGGAATGACCAGGAAGGACCACGGGGACGTGTCCAACCAGCTGGTGAGGGCTTGGGGACACTCAGGGGACGTTTGTCACTTCAGGGCCCTCCTGTGCCTGCTTGGGAGGGTCAGGTGAGGCCTCACCTGTGGAGCTGCTCCTGCTCCCAGATCCCAAATTCGGGAGGGTGTGGAGCTGCTGGAGCAATTTCAGAGGAGGTTCTGGAGATGCTCTGAGGGCTGGAGCTGCTCTGGAGCCAGGCTGGGA
This sequence comes from Hypocryptadius cinnamomeus, assembly GCA_013400635.1. NCBI lineage: Eukaryota > Metazoa > Chordata > Aves > Passeriformes > Zosteropidae > Hypocryptadius > Hypocryptadius cinnamomeus. The sequence continues at coordinate 111,556 of VYZP01035983.1, forward strand.
GAGCTGGGGATGTTCTCCTGGAGAAGGGAAGAGCTCAGAGCCCCAGGAATGGCCACAGGATTCCAGACAGGAGCTCTGATTTTGAGATGATTCGGGATTGGATCCCACTGAGCTCCATGGGATGTTCTAAATCCCAAATCTTCAGCTTTATTGGGATGGGGGGAGAATCCAGGGAAAGTGACAGCACCCGGGAATGCTGGGCTGCCCCAAATCCCCCAAGGCCAGGCTGGAGAGGAACCTAGGGTAGGAGAAGGTGTCCCTAAACATGCATGGGGGTGGAATGGGATGGGATTTAAGGTCCCATTCCAGGATTCTGGAGAGCTGGGAGCCAGGCTGGGAGAGCTGGGAAGAAGGGAAAATTCCAGAGAATTCTCAGAGTCCCTAAAGGGGCTCCAGAAGAGCTGCAGAGGGACTGGGGACAAGGCCTGCAGGGACAGGACACAGGGAATGGCTTCCAGTGGCAAAGGGGAGATAGGGCTGGGATCTTGGCAAGGAATTCCCAGATTTGCTGTGGCTGCCCCTGGATTCCTGGCAGTGTCCAAGGCCAGGTTGAGATGGATCTTTGAGCCACCCAGGCTGGTGGGTAGCGTCCCTTGGTGGCACCGGCCGGGCTGTGGGGTCTGTGCCCATCCCGATCCATCGGCGGAATCCCTGGATCCCGCAGTACGCCTGCTACGCCATCGGGAAGGACGTGCAGGCCATGAAGGCCGTGGTGGGCGAGGAGGCCCTGTCTGCCGACGACCTCCTCTACCTGGAGTTCCTGCACAAGTTCGAGAAGCACTTCATCTCCCAGGGTGAGCCTCCGGCCCTAAACCGGGGATTTGGGATCTGGGAGAGCCCCTGCAGCAGCCCCAAATCCTCCACCCCGCTCCGCCGGCAGGTCCCTACGAGAACCGGAGCATTTTCGAGTCGCTGGACATCGGCTGGCAGCTCCTGCGCATCTTCCCCAAGCAGCTCCTCAAGCGCATCCCCGAAAACATCCTGGCCGAGTTCTACCCCCGTGAGGCCAAGGCGCCCGAGCAGGGCACGGCCCTGTGACCCCAAATCCCCACAAATCCCCCTTTCCTACCATCGGATCCCCCTTTCCTACCATCGGATCCCCCTTTCCTACAATCAGATCCTCCTTCTTACAATTGGGAAAAATCTCTTTGTTTTTATTGGTGAATAAACAACCGTGGTCACCAAACCCTTCCGTGCTCTGATGTTTCCTTCCACGGCCATGGAATTCCCACACCTGGGAACACCTGGAGTAGCAGCCCCCGACCCTACCCCGAGCTGCAGCTCCCCAAAACCCCATAATTCTGTGTTTTGGGGGAAAACTCCCCGTGGAAAATCCCAACATTCTACTGTGGGTTTCACTTCCCCCCCGTCGGGATCGGGGCCTCTCTGGAGGAGGGAGGGGAGGGTGGTTTCACTTCCCTGTGGGGAACAAGGAGGCAGCGCCGGGGAGAGGGAGGCACCCCCAGATCTCGGGGGTTTGGGGGACCCCAGACATGGCCTGGGCTGGGGACGGAGTCGGGGGACACCTCACGGGTAAGGGGGAACATCGTGGGGGATTTTTGGGGGCCACCAGTGGGGTTCGGGGGCTGGGATTTGGGGTCGGGGGGGGATTTTCCCTCCTCAGGATTGGGGAATTGGCTGGGGAGAGGGTCCCGGGAAAAGGGGTCGGGATTCAGATTCCCGAGCGCGTTCCCCACCGGATCAGGGATTGTGGGGAATGGTCCAGGGGGAGATGGGGACCCAGGGAACAAGGGACGTCCCCATTGCCACATCAGGAACCCCAGGGCTGTGTCCCCCTCTGCAGAGGGGACACTCGGGGGTGCCAGGGACTGTCTTGTCCCCCACTGTCACCCCTGGTGTCACCACAGTCCTGGCTCGGGTCCCTGCAGCCATCCTGGAATCTGGGAGCAGTGAGGAGGAGGAGGAGGAGGATGAAGAGGCAGCTACTGGACAGGTATCGTTTCCACGCTCCTTTTCCTTTGGATTCCCCCTTCCTGATCCCATAAATCAGGGGGATGAAGGGTGGCAGTGCCCCATGTCCGGATTCCGGGGGTGACACGGGCACAGCGTCCCCGGTGCTGGGGGTGTTCGGGTGGCTCAGGGCTCACCAACAGAATTCCAATGGAATACCCTGCCAGTGCCAATGGAATTCCGATGGAACACCCCACCAGTGCCAGGCCGATGGATTTCCATGCCAGTGGAACGCTGTGCCAATGGAATTCTATCCCAAGGGCATTATCCCAAGGGCCATCCCATCTCAATGGAATTCCATCCCAAGGGCCATTCCATGCCATGACAATGCCATGCTGTGCCAACACGGTGATGTTTGCCACGGCTGTGCCGATGGAACTCCATGCCAATGGAATTCCATGCCAACGGAATTCCATGCCAACCCAGAGCCTCATTCCCATTTTTCCCACCACAGCACCTGCCCCTGGATCCAGTGCCAGATGACACCGAGACTCGGCTGGCCCAGCTGGAGGAAGGTGAGCTCTGCCCCATCCCAGGGTCCCATCCTGGTGCCTCATCCCCGTGTCCCATCCCGATGTCCCATCCCATTGTCCCATCCCCATGTCCCCAATGTCCCTGGTACCTCCTTGGCCCCCCGCGGGCTCTGGAGTAAATCCCCCCCTGTCACAGTGCCAGCCCCGCTCCCGGGTGCCCTGGCCGGGCTCTGGGCACAGGGGGCCGTGGGCAGGACTCACTGGTGGCACCTGACCCCTGGTGTCACCGCCGGTGTCACCCTCAGCGTCGCAGGCACTGCTGGCCGAGCTGGAGGCACTGGACACCGAGGTGGAGCTGGAGCAGCGGTGCCGGCAGCGAGCCCAGGCCTTCAGTGCCCAGGTGGGGATGGGGGCAGGTCCCCAAAATTGTCCCTTCATGGGGACAAGGTGCTGGGGCACCCTCAGGGCACACCCAGCTCAGGGGTGTGGTGGGAACCCCAATCGTGGGATTCTGGGATTCTGGTGGAGCAGGAGAATGACGTGCAGCTGGAGAGGCTCAGCCTGGCCAGGAGCACCAAAGGAACCCCTGAGGTGACCCCAGAAGAGGTGACACCTGTGATGACCCCTGAGGTGACCCCAGAGGAGGTGACACCCACAGAGGTGCCCCCAGAGGAGCCACCCACCCCTACCCAGCTCCCAGGTGAGCCTGGGATGTTCCATCCCATCCCATCCCATCCCATCCCAATCCCATCCTACCCTGGAACAGGATCCCACCCCATCTCTGCCCCACTGTCCCCTCCCAGTGTCCCCAAATCCCAGGTTGTCCTTAGGCCGAGCTTTGGGGCCATTCCCAAGCCCCGTTTTGGGTCAAATCAAGCGAAAGCGACACCGAAATCCAACCGCAGCCGCCAACGTCGCTCGCTCTTCCCCTTTCCCATCCTCTTTTCCCAAGGTGCCACTTCCGGCTCTCAGCAGCCTCTGGGGACCTTGTGGGAACATCCCAAATTTCCTGATCCCACCCCAGGCTGGGCCTTGGGGGGTGTTTGGGGTGTCCCAGGGGTGCCACCCCACTGTCACACCTCATTCCCTCTGGATCCCATTGCAGAGGCAGATTCCAATCGGGATATTGGGGACACAGCTGGGATGGGGTGACCAGGGGGGCTCAGCTCTGGGAGGGCTGCACTGCCCTTTCCCATCCCTTTTTTCCCCCTTTCCCACCCTTTTCACCCCCATTTCCCAACCTTCTCCCCAATTTCTGACTCCTCAATTCCCCCTTTCCCAACCATTCTCCCCCACCCCATTTCCCACTTTTTATCTCCCTTTCCCACTTATCATTCCCCCCCATTTCCCACCCCCCTTTTCCCCTTTTTCCCTCTTTTTTTGCCCTTTCACACCTCTCATTCCCTCCCTTTCCCATCCTCATTCCCCTTTCCCCCATTCCCACCACAATTTCCCACCCTTAAATTCCCCCTTTCCCAATCTTTTTCCTCCCCCATTTCCCACTTTTTCTCCCCCTTTCCCACTCCTCATTCCCCCCATTTCCCACTCCTCATTTCCTCCTTTTCCGCCTTTTTCTCTTTTCTCCTTTTTCCCATTTTCCTCTTTTCCCCATTTTCCCCTTTTCCCCATTTTCCTCATTTTCCCCATTTTTCCCCTTCTCCCTTTTCTCTCTTTTCTCCCTTTTCCCCCTTTTTCCCCCTTTCCCACTCCTCAATTCCCACATTCCCCACTTTCCCCCTCCCTTTTCCCCCTTTTCCCAATTTCCCACCCCTCATTCCCACTTTTCTCCCAGCTCCACAGGAAGATCTCTCCCAGCTCCTGGAACAGCACCGGGACCTCCAGGTGCAGCTGCAGCACCTGCACACCCAGGTACCCCAAAACCAGCCCAAACCCCCCTTTCCCACTTTGGGATTTTTGGGATTAAGCCCCTGCGATGTCCCAGGGTTCAGGGCGGGATTTTTCATTGATTTTTTTGCTAATTTTTTGTGGATTTTTCGCCAATTTTCTCCTGGATTTCTTCTGGATTTTTTGCGGATTTTTCGCGGATGTTCTCCCAGACTTTTCACTGATTTTTCACAGATTTTTTGCAAAATTTTTCACTACATTTTTGTGGATTTCTCCTGGATTTTCTCCTGGATTTCTTCTGGATTTTTTGCAAATTTTTCACGGATTTTCTCCCAGATTTTTCACTGATTTTTTCCCGTTTTTCCCCCGGATTTGTCCCAGATTTGTCCTGGGTTTTTCACTGAGTTTTTGCAGATTTGTCACAAATTTTCTCCCGGATTTCTCCTGGATTTCTCCCTGATTATTCACAGATTTTTCATGATGTTTTCACAGATTTTTTGAGGGTTTGTCACAGATTTTCTCCCGGATTTGTCACAGATTTTCTCCCGGATTTTTCACAGATTTTTCACAGATTTTCTCCCGGACTTTCTCCCAGATATTTCCCGGGTTTCTCACATATTTTCCTGTATTTTCTTGGTGCAGCTGGAGCTGGAGCGGGAGGAGCAGCAGCGCCTGCGGGCGGCCCTGGCCGCCAGCCAGAGGGCACTGAGGTCCTTCAAGAGAGGTCAGCAGAGTCCCCGTGTCCCCTCCTGGTGCCACCAGTGCCACCAGTGCCACCCCAAACCAACGTCTGGCAGCTGCCCCTGGCTGTCCCCACCCACGCCAGGTGGCCGTGCCCAAGTGCCCGTGGTGGCATCACCCTCATTTCCCTCTTTTTCCCCTCATTTTCCCCTCCTTATTCTCCCTTTTTTCCCATTTTTCTCCTTTTTCCCCACCTTTTTTCCACCCTTCTTCTCTCCCTTTCCCACCCCTTTTCCGCCCCTATTTCCCACCCATTTCCCACCCATTTTCCCCCTTTTCCCATCATTTTTCCCCTCCTTTCCCACCCTTTTCCCACCCCTTTTTCCCTCCACCTCATTTCCCTTTCATTTCCCATCCTTTTCCCTCCCATATCTCAAATCTTTCCCACCCTTTTCTTCCACTTTCCCCTCCCATCTTCCACATTTTTTCTGCCCTCCCCCTCCCTTTTTTTCCCCATTTCCCACCCCTCATTCCCCCTTTTCCCACTCCATTTCCCACCCTTTTTCCCACCCTTTTCCCCCCGCTTTTTCCCACCCTTTTTCCTCCCTTTTCCCAAATCTTTCCCCCCATCTCCCACCCTTTTCCCCCTTTCCCACCCCCTTTCCCCGGTGCCACCCCGCTGTCCCCGCAGTGTCCCAGATTGTCACCCAGGATTACTGCCAGGCCCTGGAGCAGCTGGAGCTGGAGCAGGATCTGCGCTGCCACGCCGAGGCCTTCGCCCACCAGGTGCCACCAAGGCCTTGGGGACACCGCTGGGGGTGGCACGGAGGTGACAGCGGGGTGTGCCAGCACCCCTGGCACCCATCCCAAGGGAATGGGACGATCCCAAGGGAATGGGGCGATCCCAGGATTCTCCCGCTGTGGTTTCCTGGGGTGGAGCCACCAGCCCCTCTAGAAGGTGACACCAAGGTGACACCAAGGGGTTGGGGACATCGCTGGGGGTGGAACGGAGGTGACAGCAAGGTGTGCCAGCACCCCTGGCACCCATGCCAAGGGAATGGGGTGATCCCAAGGGAATGGGATGATCCCAGGAGTTTCCTGCTGCGGTTTTCCGGGATGTGGCCGGGTGGGATTCACCACCAGCCCCTCTGGAAGGTGACACTGAGGTGACATCCGTGCTCCCAGATGCTGGTCCAGCAGAAGGAGGCGAAGCGCCAGAGCTCCATCTTGCTGAGGAGCGCCGCACCCAGTTCCCAAATCCTGGAAGCGCTCCAGGAATTGGAAAAACTCAGCCGGGAGCTGGAGGAGACACGGCAGGAACAGCGCCAGCAGGTGAGGGACTGTCCCCAAGCTTGGGGACATCACGGGGAGGGGACAGCAGGGTCCAGATCCCACCCCTCCATTCCCATTGTTCCATGGAGCGCTGCTTTTCCATGGATTTCCCTCCATGCATTTCCCACCATGGATCTCCCTCCATGGATCCCCCTCCATGGATTTCCACCATGGATCCCCCTCCATGGATTTCCCACCATGGATCTCCCACCATGGATTTCCATCCATGGATTTCCCACCGTGGATTTCCCTCCGTGGATTTCCCTCCGTGGATTTCCCACCATGGATCTCCCACCATGGATTTCCACCATGGATTTCCCACCATGGATCCCCCTCCATTCATTTCCCTCCATGGATTTCCCACCATGGATCTCCCACCGTGGATTTCCACCATGGATTTCCCTCCGTGGATTTCCCTCCATGCATTTCCCAAGGTGTTGATGGAACTTCATCCCACAGTGAGGGGAGATTTGCACTAAAACCCGCCGGGAGCTTTTCCCCCAATTCCCGATTTTAGGGTCGGGGAGCGTTGCCGTCCTTGGGGCTTTCCCAGATCCCGGAATTCCCGCATCCCGCAGGAGAAGGAGCTGGAGCAGGAGCGGGAGGAGCTGCAGCGGACGCGGGAAGCGCTGGAGGAGGAGCGGGAGGAGAAGCGGGAGCTGAGGGAGAGGCTGGAAGGGCTGGAGAAGGAAGGTGGGAATTTCCACGTGGAATTCCAGAGGGTTCCAGGGTATTCCAGAGGGATTTTAGAGGATTCCAGAAAATTCCAAAGAATTCCAGAGGGGATTCCAGAGGATTCCAGGGGGATTAAAAAAAATTCCAGGGAGATTTTAGAGGATTCAAGGAAAAATCCAGAGGGATTCCAGGGGGATTCCGGAAGATCCCAGACAGATTCCAAATAATTCCACAGGGATTTTAGAGGATTTCAGAAGGATTCAAGATGATTCCAGGGGGATTTTAGGGGATTCCAGAAAATTCCAGAGTGGTTCCAGAGGATTCCGGATTATTCCAGAGGGGATTCCAGGAGAATTCCAGAATATTCCAGGGGGGATTCCAGATGGATTCCGAAGAATTTCAGAGGGTTCCAGAAGATTTCAGAGGATTCCAGGGGAATTCCATGGGAATGCCAAAGAATACCACATTATTCCAGGGGATTCCAGAAAATTCCAGAGGAATTCCAGACAGATTCCAGGGGGATTTTAGAGGGTTCATGGGGGATTCCAGAAAGTTCCAGAGGGATTCCCAATCCCAATCCCATCTCATTCCAGTGGGATCGCTCCGGGAGCAGCTGGCGCAGCAGCCGCCACCTCAGAGCCACCCCGAGGTGCCACCGCCACCACCGCTGCCACCGCCCGCTGCCACCACTGTTCCCGCCGAGTAGGTGACACATCTTGGTGGCTTTTCCAGCCAATCTTCCGGAATATTCCCAGAAATCCACTGTCCCCCACCCTGACTATCCCCCGGAGGGGAGGGGACAGGGCGACAGACGTGTCACCTCCTGTCCCCTCCGGTGTCACCTCCTGTCCCCCCCACAGCCCCCTGGCCACCCTCCGGCAGAGGAAAGCACGGAAAAACCAGGAGCAAAGTGAGTCCTGAGGGGTGGGGACATCAGGAGTGTCCCCAAAGTGTCACCAGGATGGGGGGGGGTGGGGGAGATGGAGAGTGTCTCCAAAGTGTCACCAGGAGCAGGAGTGGGGACATCGGGAGTGTCCCCAAAGTGTCACAGGGACAGGGGGCGCTCCAGGGGTCCCCGAGCTCCGTTGGGGGTGATTTGGGGACAGGGTGGCACTGCCCAGGAAGGGGACAGCTCCACCTTCAGCACGACCTGAGCAATGTCCCCAGCATGGGGAGGTGACATGCGATGCCACCCTGGCTGGACCTGAGCGGTGTCCCCAACATGGGGAGGTGACAGGCAATGCCACCCTGGCAGGTGACCCAGGGACCGAGGACATCCGTGCCCGGGCCGTGCAGGAGATGCTGGAGCGGATCCGCAATGGGATCGTCCTGCGGCCGACCAGGGCCAGGCCATCCCCGTGCCAGGTGACAACGGGGACAACGGGCTGGCAGGCCCGGCATTCCCGGGGTCAGGAATTCCCGGGATTGAGCCATTCCCGATTTCCCGGCAGGACTCCATGGCCAGCAAGAGGAGGAGCGCGGCGCTGGAGCTGCAGGGGATCCTGGTGGGCAGCGCTGTCCCCTTGGTGTCCCTTTGATGTCCCCGTGGTGTCCCCATGATGTTCTCTTTAATGTCCCCTTTGTGTCCCCATGGTGTTGCCATGATGTCCCCACGCTGTCCCCTCCGTGTCCCCATCATGCCCCCATGGTGTCTCCCTAGTCCCCTTGGTGTCTCTTGATGTCCCCATGGTGTCTTCTTGGTGTCACCTTGCTGTCCCCTTTGTGTCCCCTCGATGTCCCCACGATGTCCCCTTGATATCCCTCCCCTTGATGTCCCCTCGGTGTCCCCTCAATGTCCCCCTTGCTGTCCCCATGGTGTCCCCTTGGTGACCCCGGCTGTCTCAGGGTGCCCTGCGGAGGCCGAGCCGGAGGCGCAGCCGGAAGAGCCGGGATCAGGAGCTGGGATCCGTCCTGGAGCTGGGATCCATCCTGGAGCGGCGCCGCCGGGCCCTGGACGCTTCCATGGGGGATTCCGTGGGGAATTCCACGGGAAACCAGTCCACGGGGAATTCCATGGGCAGCAATTCCATGGGGAATTCCAGGGGCACCAATACCATGGGAAACCAGTCCAAGGGCACCAATTCCAAGAGCACCAATCCCATGGGCACCAATTCCATGAGGAACTCCATGGGCACCAGTTCCATGGGAAACTGTCCCAAGGGCATCAATTCCATGAGGAATTCCATGGGCACCAATTCCATGGGCACCAATTCCATGAGGAATTCCATGGGCACCAACTCCATGGGGAATTCCATGGGCACCAATTCCATGAGGAATTCCATGGGAAACCAGTCCATGGGGAATTCCATGGGCACCAATTCCATGGGGAATTCCATGGGCACCAATTCCATGAGGAATTCCATGGGAAACCAGTCCATGGGGAATTCCATGGGCACCAATTCCATGGGGAATTCCATGGGCACCAATTCCATGAGGAATTCCATGGGCACCAATTCCATGGGAAACCATTCCACGAGCACCAATTCCAAGGGCACCAATCCCATGGGCACCAATTCCATGAGGAATTCCACGGGAGCACAGGAGCATGACGGAGCTGGGAAGGAGCCGGACGTGGGTAAGGAGCCGGGAATGTCCCCAAGGAAGGCGTGGAGGTGACACCAGCAGCTGTCACCTCCTGTCCCCTCCTGTCCCCACTGCCATCCCTGTCATGGCTTTTCCCAGGAAACCGCGACAAGGACCTGGAAAAGGACAAGGCCCAGGACCAGGACAAGGACATGGACAAGGACAAGGACCAGGACAAGGACAAGGACNCTCCATGGGCACCAGTTCCATGGGAAACTGTCCCAAGGGCATCAATTCCATGAGGAATTCCATGGGCACCAATTCCATGGGAAACCATTCCACGAGCACCAATTCCAAGGGCACCAATCCCATGGGCACCAATTCCATGAGGAATTCCACGGGAGCACAGGAGCATGACGGAGCTGGGAAGGAGCCGGACGTGGGTAAGGAGCCGGGAATGTCCCCAAGGAAGGCGTGGAGGTGACACCAGCAGCTGTCACCTCCTGTCCCCTCCTGTCCCCACTGCCATCCCTGTCATGGCTTTTCCCAGGAAACCGCGACAAGGACCTGGAAAAGGACAAGGCCCAGGACCAGGACAAGGACATGGACAAGGACAAGGACCAGGACAAGGACAAGGACATGGACAAGGACAAGGACCAGGACCCGGACATGGCCAAGGTCCCCTTCCGGCCCCGGGGCCTTGGTGGCCTCCCCAGGACGCGTCCCCGCCCCTGCTGGGCCTGGGACAGCGGGGACAACACCTAGGAGCCGCTTCCCGCCCTCCTTTCCCAGGATTTTCCACCTTCATTTTCTGGGATTTTCCCACCATCACTTCCCAGGGTCTTCCACCCTTTCCCCCCAAGATTTCCCACCCGCCTTTCCCGGGATTTCCCGCCCTCATTTCCCGGATTTCCCGTTCTCCATTCCCAAGATTTTCCTGCATTCTTTCCAGGACTTCCCACCCTCAATTCCCAGGATTTCCTGCCCTCAGTTCCCAGAATTTCCCACCCACATTCCCCAGGATTTCCCATGCTCCTTTCCCAGGATTTTCCCACCCTCAATTCCCAGGATTTTCCTGCCTCCTTTCCCAGGAATTTCCACCCCCTTTTCCCCCAAGATTTCCCACCCTCCTTTCCCGGGATTTTCCACCCCTTTTCCCAAGATTTTTCCGGGATTTTCCACCCTCGTTTCCCACCCTCATTTCCCAGGATTTCCTCTCCTAATTTCCAAGGATTTCCCACCCTTTTTTCCCAAGACTTTCCTGCCTCCTTTCCAGGACTTCTCATCCTCATTTCCCAGGATTTCCCGCCCTCCTTTCCCAGGATTTTCCACGCTCCTTTCTCAGGATTTTCCACCCTTTTTTTCCAGGATTTTCCACCCTCAGTTCCCTGAATTTCACACCCTTCTTTCCCCAGATTTTCCACGCTTTTTCCTCAATATTTCCTGCCCTCCTTTCCCGGGATTTTCCAGCCTTATTTCCCAGGATTTTCCACCCTCAATTCCTGAGATTTCCCACCCTCCATTCCCAGGATTTCCCACCCTCCTTTCCCAGGATTTCCCACCCTCTTTTCCCAGGATTTCCCACCCTCCATTCCCAAGATTTTCTGAGGATTTCCCACCCTTTTTTCCCAGAATTTCCCACCCTTCTTTCCTGGGATTTTCCCAGAATTTCCCACCTTCCTGGGAATCCCTGGAAAAACGGGATTCTCTGGAATTCCACGTTGCTTTGCTTTGGGAATGACCCAAACCCCACCCATCCCATGGAATTCCATCCCACCCTCCAAATTCCCCCAAAATCCAGGAACTCCTTCCCCAAAATCCCACAGAACCTCTGGCAGCTCCTCCTTTCCTACAACATCCAAATAAAATCCTTTATTTCCCTTGGATTTGGGACCAGCTGGAATTATTCCCAACATTCCAAAGCTCCTTTCCCAGGAATCCCAAATCCTCCTTTCCCCGGGAATTCCCTCGGATTTGTTTTTATCCCGGTTTTTTTCCCTCCTCCTCCAGCTGGAACTCACAGATTTAAGGCTGGGAGGGATTTTTCCCAAATTTCCCTGAATTCCTGCTCCTTTTCCCTCTGGATTTTCCAGGAGGAAAACTGGGAAGGAGAGGCCAAAAAAAAAACAACCTGGAAAAGGGAAATTCCTGATGGAAAAGAAGTAAGAAATTTTCCCGGATTTTTCCCAATTCCTGGAACTTTCCTGGAGATTTTTCCCAGATTTTTCCAAATTCTGGAGTTTTTTCATGGATTTTTCCCAAATCCTGGAGATTTTTCCCAGACTTCTCCAAATCCTGGAAATTTCCTGGAGTTTCTTCCCAGATTTCTTCAAATCCTGGAGTTTTTTCCCAGATTTCTTCAAATCCTGGAGTTTTTTCCCTGCTTTTTCCAAATCCAGCTTTTTTTGGGCTCTCCCTGCTGCTTCCAGGGAAATTCCAGATCCTGGGAATTTCCTTTTCCTGCCCTTTCCAGATCCAGGAAAATCCACAATCCCATGGGAGTGGGGATGGGATCTGAACCCATGGATTTCCCCCAAAATCCTGGAATTCCCATGGCAAAATTCCACCCAAATTCCACAATCCCAGCTCCAACCTGGCCTTGGACACTTCCAGAGACCAGGAAAAATCCCAATCCCAATAAAAACCCTCAACACCCCTAGGAAAATCCAGGATTTTTCCACTTTATTCATAAATTTCCCACATTCCCAGTGTTTCTGGTGATGTTTTTCCCAAATTTCATCCCAAATTTCCATTTCCTGGTTAAATACTTATGGAATTCCACAATTTCCCTAGAATCTGATTCAGCTCCTAGAAATCCAGGCTGGAAAAATATGGAAAAACAGCTAGAAAAATTCCCAGGAAAATCAGGATTCAAAGGAATCAGGAATTCCTGATTTTCCTCATTCCCATCCTGGAATTTTCCAGCAAATCCAGAGGGGAAAAAACAAAAAAATCAACAAAAAATCCCAATCCAAGAGGTCTTCGAGCAAAATTCCAGCTTTTCCAAAGGAATTTTTTTTGGGAATTCCTCAAAAAATCTTCTGGATTGTGAATTCCCAAGTGTGGCTGGGGTGGGAATGGAAAAATCCAGAAAAAAATAGGAATTTTCTGATGGGAAAGAAGAAATTTGCAGCTCCCTCGGAGGATTTTCACCCTTTGGAAGAGGAAGGAAGAACCTGGGAATTCTCAACATTCCCCCTCGTCTGCAGGATCAGAAAAATGCAGAATTCTGGGAATTCCCTGGAAAACCGAGATTCCCACAGAAAATCCATTCCCATCAACTCCTTCCCAAGGCTTTGCTGGAGGGAAAAATGGGAATTTTCAGGATTTAAACCACCCAAATCCTGATTTTTTTGGGATCATTCCTTCAGGAAAAACGGAGGAAGGGACAGCCGGAATCTTCTGGATTTATCCCGATTTTTCCCATTTTTTTTTTTAATTCATGGCTCTGTGGAACCCTCAGGAAAATCCAGGAGCAGCTCCAAAAAAAACCCCGCAGCGAACTGGGAGATTCCCAAAATTCCCAAGATTTTCCATGAAAACATTCCCAAGGAATCAGCAGGAAAAACCCCAAGCGTGGTCGGCACCTCCAGGAGTGTCCAAGTCTCTGAATTCCCAAAGAATTCCCGGAAAGAGGCAAAATTTGGGATATTCCGGCTGGGGATCTTCTGGATATTCCCAAATATTCCCAAATATTCCCGAATTTCAGTAAATTTTCTGCCTGCTGGGCAGGATGGCTTCCTTGATGAAGGAGAAAATCAGGAGAATCCCGGAGCGTTTCCCTCTTTTCCCCTTGGTGAAATAATTGGAGACGACGTCGTCTGCGGAAAAGGGGGAACGGGATCAGAATTCCAGAGGGAAAGGGGAGATTTTGGGATTTTGGGAGTGAGATGGAATTCCCAAAGAAGTTGTGACTGCTCCTGGATCCCACTGGGAATGTGGGATTGGATTTTTGGGGTAATCAGGGATCCCAAATTTATGGGGTACTCAGGAAGCCCCAATTCCATGGAATTGTCGGAGCTTTTGGGGCGCCCAGAGATCCCAAATTTCTGGGATTTGCCAAAGGCTCAGGAATCCCAAATTTTTGGGATTCTTTGAGCCTTTGGGACCCCCAATTCCCAGGACATTCTGACCCTCGGTGACCCCTAAAAATCCCAAAATGTTGGGATATTCTGAGCCCACAGGAAGCCTCAGGAATCCCAAATTTCTGGGATTCTCCGAGATTTCAGGGACCCCCAGGGATCCCAAATTTCTAGGACATTTTGGGGTGTCCAGGAATCCCAAAATTTCTGGGGTTCTTTGAGCCTTTGGGATCCCAAATTTCTGGGATATTCTGCACCCTTGGGGACCCCAAATTTTTGGGACATTCTGAGTCTTTAGGAAGTCCCAGGAATCCCAAATTTCTGGGATTCTCTGAGGCCTTAGCACTCCCAATCCATGGGATTCTCCAAGGACTCAGGGAGTCCTGGGATTCTTTTTTCTTTGGGATTCTCCAAGGGTTCAGAGGCACCCAAGGATCCCAGATTGCTGGGATTCTCCAAGACCTCGATGACCCCCAAAAATCCCAAATTTCTGGCACGTTCTGAGCGGGATCGGAACCGGACAAGCTCAAAATCCTTTCCCACCCATTCCTCTTCCCAACCCCATTCCCAATCCCATTCCCATTCCTAATTCCAACCCAATCCCATTCCCGACCCCGTTCCCACCTGCAGGCTGCACCGTGGAGGGCAGGACGTTCAATCCTTGGGATTCTCCAAGGGCTCAGGGATCCCCCCAGGGATCCCAAATTTCTGGGACATTCTGTACCCTTGGGAAGCCCCAGGAATCCCAAATTTCTGGGATTCTCTGAAGGCTCAAGGACCCCAAATTTCTGGGATTCTCCAAGGGCTCAAGGACCCCAAAAATCCCAAATTTCCACTGTATTGTCACCCTTGATGCTCCCAAAAATCCCAAATTTCTGGGACGTTCTGAGCAGGATCGAAACTGGAAAAACTCAAAATCCCTTCCCAAACCCATTCCCATTCCCAACCCCATTCCCCACCCCATTCCCAACCCTATTCCCATTCCCAGCGCTATTCCCATTCCCAATCCCATTCCCGACCCCGTTCCCACCTCCGGGCTGCACCGTGGAGGGCAGGACGTTCTCCCCAGCCGACAGCGACACGAAGAAGGCGAAGGGAATCAACCACAGGCAGAAGGTGAAATAAGCCAGGACCTGCAGAATTCCCAAAATTCCAACCGGAATTCCCAAAATTCCAACCCAAAAACCCCAAAATTCCAACCCGGAGACCCCAAAATTCCAAGAATTCCTAAGGAAAAGCATCCATCTCACCCCTTTTTTTGTGGGGGAAAAGTTTCTTCGAGGTGTTCCCAAATTTTTTGCTCTTCCTTGAAAGAATCCAGAATTCCAAAAATTCCAGCCCAGAATTCCCAAAATTCCAGCCCAGAAATCCCAAAATTCCAGCCCAGAAATCCCAAAATTCCAACCCAAAACCCCAAAATTCAAAGAATTTCTATGGAATATTCCAAACTAGGACCTGCAGAATTCCCAGATTTCCAGCTGGAAACCCCAAAATTCCATCCTGGAAATCCCAAAATTCTAATCCAGAAACCCAAAATTCCAAGAATTCCTATGGAAAACTTCAGCCCAGAAAGCCCAAAATTCCAGCTTGGAAGACCCAAAATTCCAACCCCAAAAGCCCAAAATTCCAAGAATTCCTTAGGAAAATTCCAAGCCAGGATCTACAGAATTCCCAAAATTCCAGCTCAGAAACCCCAAAATTCCAAGAATTCCTATGGAAAAATTTCATCTCACTCCATTTTTGGTGGGATAAAAAAGTTCCCAAAGGTGTTCCCAAATTTTTTGCTCTTCCTGGTTTTGAATTCCCAGATTTTAATTAAGGATTAATTTAATTAAGATTTTAATGAATTCAATTAAATCCTCCTGGAAAAATTAATTAAATTGATGAAAAAACCCACAAAAATTCAGGGAAAAATTGGATTTTCCTCATTTTTTATGGAATTTTGGCCTCTTGGGATTTTTGTCATGGAATTCCAGCAGAAAAATCAGGAACGGGAATTCCCAATGGGAAAAGATTTGGGGTAAATTGGTAAAAAAATGAAATTTTAATGATTTATTTCTTATTTTTCCTAAAATTTTCTGTGATTCCTAAAATTTTTAGCATTGGAGCAATAAATTGGGATTAATATTCCACATTCCTGGAATTTCCTGGGAAAACCCCAAACCTGCAGCTCCCAAGGAATTTTCAGAACCTCAAGAAACCCCAAAAAATTGGAAAAAATTTTAAAAATCAGTTTTCTTTTGAAGAAATTCAGAGCTACCAACCCAAAAATTGGGATTTTTCTGATGGGGAAAATGGGGAAAATCCCAGAATTTTTGGGATCTCACCTCGGAGAAGAGGTAAAATTCCTCAGCAAAATATTGGAATGCCAGGTAGTGATTGACCACGACCAGAACTGTAGGGGAAAAACAGGGAAAAACAACGGGATCAGAATATTCCAGAGGGAAAATCCCAAATTTTGGAGCCCTCCCGTTCCCCTCATGCCAGTCCCAAAACCTGGAATTCTGCCCTGCCCCGAAATGTTTGGGAATTTTGAGGTGGGGGTGAAAATTTGGGGGATTTTTGGGATTTTTTGGGGGTTGGGGTATCAAAGATGCCAAATTTTGGGGATTTTCCAAGGGTTTAGGAATCCCGAATCTTCAAAAATTTCTCAAAAATTCCCCCCAAAATTCCCAAAAATCCTCCCCAAAAATTCCCAAAGAACACAAAAAAATCCCAAGAAATCCCCAAAATCCCCAAACATGCCCCAAAAATCCCCCAAAAAAGTCCCTAAACATCCCCACAAAAATCCCCCAAAATCCCCAAAAATCCCCCCCAAAAATCCCTAAAATTGCCCAAAAACTCCCCAAAATTCTTCCAAAAACTTCCCCTAAATTCTCCCAAAAATTCCCAACGATCCCCAAAAAATCCCTGAAAATTACCCGTAAATTATCAAAAAAATCCTCAAAAATCCCAAAAAATTCCCTCAAAAATCAAAAAACATCCCCCAAAATCCTCAAAAAATCCAAAAAAATTCACCCAAAGATCCCAAATAATTTCCTCAAAATTCCTCAAAAAATCCTCAAGAAATCCCAACAAAAATCCTCCCCAAATTCAAAAAAATCCTCAAAAAAATCCCAAAAAGATTCCCAAAAACCCCCAAAAATCCCTGAAATTTACCCAAAAATTCAAAAACAAAATCCCCAAAAATCCCCCCAAAATTTCCCCCCCCAAAAAAAATCTCTGAAAATTACCAAAAAATTCCCAAAAAATCCCCAATAATTCCCAAAAATTTCCTAAAATTCGCCTAAAATTCGCCCCCAAAAAAACCCAATTATTCTCTCAAAATTCCTCAAAAAATCCCCAAAAATCCCCCCAAAAATCCCCAAAAAAACCCCAAAAAACCCCCCAAAAAACCCCAAAAAACAAAAAAAAAACCCTGAAAATTACCCAAAAATTCCAAAAAAATCTCCAATAATTCCCAAAAATTCCCCAAAAATCTCCTCAAAACTTCCCCAATAATTCTCTCAAAAATCCTAAAAAAATCCCCCAAAATCCCCCAAAATTCCCCCCAAAATCCCTCAGAACTCCCAAAATTTCCCCAAAAAAATTCCCAAAAAATAAAAAAAAAATCCCTGAAAATTACTCCAAAAATCCCCAAAAATTCCCTCAAAATTTCTTCCAAAAAAATTCCCAAAAAATTCCCAAAA
>VYZP01035985.1:0-34159 GCA_013400635.1 Hypocryptadius cinnamomeus
TCAAGTGCCTTCAATCCAGACCCAGAGAACCCGACATTCTGCTGCATGACACAGGCTCTGCCAGCACTTGGTATCTTCCAGAATCGGGCACCATGGGAGGGTTTCTGTCACAGCAGAGACAGCCACCATACACACTGTCACCACACAATTTCAGAAGACTTTAAGCATTCTCCCAAACACAGTAACACCTTACCTCATCAGAAGGCTTCAGGCATCTGCCCACACAGAGTAACATCATGGCACTTCAGAAGCCTGCAAGTGTCTGATTTTTTTGTCCTTCAGCCCCACTTTTATGCCCTGCTGCTGATGCAGTGCACCTGTGTGCCCTCTGCTCCCTGTGATTGGGCAGCACCCCTGGGCACTGTTACCTTCAATAGCATTCACCTGTGCTGCATAGCTGGAGCCAATTAGGGATCAATTAGGGATCAGCCACAGCCCCACTCCCAATCACCACAAAGTGTGTGCCTACAGGTTTCAACAGTTCTGATCATCATTTTTCTGGCGTGGGCTCATACTTCCAGCACTGGAGTGTCCACTGCTTAGTCCCCATCTCTCCCCATGACATAAAGTAGCTCTAAATAAAGCTACTCTTCTCTATGTTTGCCTCATTTTCCATCTTTAGTCTGTCAGCATTGGTTCCATATGTGCTGAGGATGTGTCTGGATAGACATTCACATTAATCATGTAAAACACTCTCCCTGTTTCCTGCTAGCTAAAATGAGTGCATCCCTTTCACAGCAGCACAGTACTCAGGACAAGCTGCAAAACTCACCCAAGGCACAGAACAAACTCTGTGACAATTATTGAACTCAGTCACCGCTAAGTAACCATTCAGTCACTGTGAAATTATTAACAGCTATCTCAAGGTATCTCTGCAAGCAGCAGTTGCTGCAATGTCAACATCCTTGAGATACACACACGAGGTCTCTGGAGACTTTATAAATTGGTTGCTGGCCAGTGCTGCTATTACCTCTGATGGTTAAATTAAGACAGGGCAACATGCTACAATCACACCTCTATTCTGTCAGGTAGACCTATGGAGATAAAGACAGACCCAAACCAAAAAAGAGTCCCTGATCACAGCAAGAGATAGATGCATAAAGACAGGCCAAACTGTAATTTTTCCAGAGAACCTAATAATTCCACTCTTTGAAGAGCAGCACACAGAATCAAAATATACAAGAGTGGGGCTGGCCATGTCTCAGACACCCCTGAGGTAGTTACAGCTGCTTCTTAAAAAGTGCACAGAAGCTCATCAGGCCCAGGTTCCCTGCCTGCCAGCCACAGGACAGCAAGGGGATGCAGGGAACAAGAGTATTAAGAGGGCATGATGCCAAGCTGGGGACTGCTTGACCTTTTTTCTTTTCACTACACGATGCCACCTTTCCACCACCTGTGTGAAGCCCCTTTGCAGGGCCATGCACAACTCCCTGATGACCACAGTGTCTGAACTTGGAGACACAAGGGTTTCCACTCATAAAGGAAGAAATAAATGTTTTAGAGTCACTTTCAGAAGGAACACAGACAGAAGAAAGCACTGCTCTTTGCCCAGCAAGTTTTGCACTCCCAGTAAGATGCCTGACTACAGCAAAGGCACTCCTCTGGGACAGGAGAAACAAGCTGGTGTCTGGAGGATGGCAAGGGCTAGAGACAGAGTTTCAGATTTGCACACACCCTCCTTTGAGGAGTGTGTGCCTCACAGCCTTAGCAAATGTGCTCTCTCCAACACATGGCCTGTTTTCTCACTGACCTGTATTGCACTGGGACTGCAAGAAGCCTCTGAAACCAGGGGTCTACTTCTCCCCCACAGGCATTTTTACACCAAGTTAGTGTCACTTTTCACAGCAGGCTTAGTCCCAGTTTGCACTTTGCTCGAGAGCAGCATCTTTCCAGATGAAGCAATGCTGAATAAGTGTCAACATTCTTTCCAGAAGCATCATTCCAAATAGATGCCTACCCCTCACAGCAGAAGGGCACACTCTTAAATGTGGTAATTAATAGGCAGCACTACAACAAATGCTGTAAACATTAATAAGATGAAATCTTTAGTAGATTTCTTGCATCTGCTGGTAGAGGGCTTGTTTTTCATGGGAGACAAAGCAGTGACTGTGTGTAAATTTTGTTCATGCCAAGTGTTAAAATGCAATAATACACCACCCTAGAGCATGCATAGAAATGACCACCTTGCTACGTATTCTGTACTAAAAGCAGTAGCTTAATCATCAAAGTAAACCTGAATGGGTTTTTTTACACCCTCATCACAGCAGCTCTTCCATGTTGTTATTTGCAATCAGCAATTCATATTTCCCTCAGAAAACCAAGACCAAAGAGCACAGAGAAACTTCCTCACTCACATCAATGAATGCCTGTAATGAAGCCCAACTATGCCACCTACAATGAAGTCCATGCTTAGTCCCAGTCAGAGCCACCACATGCAAACAGCAGACCTGGCTGTCCACTCCCTATCCAGCCTGGATATTGCTTGCCCTAACTGTGCTCGACAAGGAGCCTCATCTGTGAACAAAATTCCTGAAGCATTCCCTCCTCAGGACACTCCAAACTCCTTTGTGCACTGCTTCAGTACAGAAAGCTAAGATGAGGCCTTTGCAAACAGAATTTCTTCCTTCTCATCATTTGTGCTTTAAAGCAGTGAAGAAAAATGTCACAGCCTAAACTTGGCTTCTGAAGCCCCATGGCAGGGGTCTGGAGCTACATGATCCCCTCGAGGTCCCTTTCAACTCAAAACTTCCTATGCTTCTATTGTTTCATGATTTACCAACACAACAGCTCTCTTCCTCCAGATGCTATGTCCTGTTTCTCTAACTCTGTCCTCTGGAGTTGCCAGCACAGGACAGAAATTTCTGCCACTTACCTTCTGGGGAAATCCCTGCTGGGAAGGTGTCACGGCTGAGATGGCCACAATCCACAGAGTGTCCCCACACAATTCCAGAAGGCTTCAGCCCACACCACTTCAAAAGGCTGCAAGCTCTGCTCTTCTTGTCCTTCAGCCCAGCCTTTTATGCCCTCCTGTTGATGCAGTGCACCTGTGTGCCCTCTGCTCCCGTGTGACTGCTCAGCACACCTGGGCACTCCATGGCTCCTTACCTTCAATAGCATTCACCTGCTTTTCACAGCTGTAGCCCATCGGGGATGAGGCTCAGCCCCACTCCCAATCACCACAAAGTGTGTGCCTACAGAAAGGGTCAGGTGTGGTTTGAAAACTGGCCCAGGCAGCATCTGACATTTCCTCCCTGAGGTCACCCTCACGGGGGAAGTTGACTTTGGCTGGAGCACTGTGTGTTCTGGCTAACCCACCTGGCAGACAAACTCCCAGGGACTCCTGGCAGGGTGAACCAGAGCAGCCTGAGGCTGCACTCTGATATTCAGGAAAGCCTGGGGTAGAGACACTGAGTCCAGCACAGAGCCCAGTGCCCCCATAAAAGCCTGAGCCAGCTTACAGGGAGGTTGGTGCCAAGGCTCCTGTACAACAGGGAATCCAGCTTGTTCAAAACAGCGTCTTCTGTGTCACTGCCAAACCCCACAGGATCTCGGGTCCAGTGCTAGTCATGCTGCTGGTGGCAGTACACATTTATGGGGTCTGTTGTTGAGGCTCTGCCATTTAGTGCTTTGTTCAGTCAAGAAATCGAAGTTGGCTTAATCTTATCGTGTTAATAGATCTAAATATGGGCATAAAGAACTTGAGCATACATAAGCACAATGAATATGAGTCTCTCATTCATTCCTGCACAGTACACAGTGAATTGCCAGTGCAGCCCTTTGAGCTTACTAACATCTTTAGACTTGGCCTCACAAAGATTACACTCCCCACTCAGCAATTCAGCCTCCTTGTAATACTTTTAAAACAGAAGAAAGGCCAAGACCTCTAGAGAAGATGCCAAAGATTGAATGGTTGGCCCTGAAAGCAGACCAACTGCAGCAGGCAGCAAAGCAAAGAGGCCATGCCAGCAGTGGTGCTCTCAAGGAAAGGAAGCAGTTTCTGTTCTGGCATCCACAGCACCCAAACACTTACACACACAATGCAGGTCCCTGCAAGGCAACAGCCACTATCTGCTTGGAAAGGGTCTTTGCTACTTGGAGCTTTTTCAGGCTTTCTTAATGCTGTGGCTTTTCTAAGGATTCCCTCACCCTTCTGGTCATTATGGAAAAAATTGAATTACTGGAGCTCCCATACTTACTGGACCCCAGAAAGCTGCAACAGCTAAGAGCCAGAATATACTGCATGATACTTTGTTTTCTTTCTAACAAGAAAGAACTTTTGTTTCCCTCCAAACAACAGAAAGCTCACATCAGGAAATGAGCATTTGCAAGGCTGAAATCTCAACATGGAGAATTATTTAAATTTGTAGGGCTATTTAATGTTCGTCACACATTTGATCCTAACAGTGCAAATGATTTTCTATCAGAAGATTTTTTTTCCACTTCAACAAGGAAAACTGCCCCTCCAAATATAAGCACTGCTTGTTATTTTGAGGCAGTGAGGCAAAACATACAACACATAGACCACATTTGGCCTGCTTAGCAGATGTCTACAGATCACTTGATGTTAATTTCAACATAAAAGCTATTATATTTCTGGCCTCGCCCTATTAGTTGTTAAATAATTATTTATGCTTGGCAGATAAATTCTAGGAACCTTGAATAAAGCCCATCAACCCTACTAATCTAGCCATATTTGACACAACAGTTTTCACTCACAAGATGTAATGTTTGTTGCCTGTATGATTCTGTCTCATAACCTAAAAGGTAATCCCATATTTACATTTAAATGCAGACTGCATACAGGATGTGTTCCAACACTACTTCACAGGCAAAGAATGAGCTTGTTTGCTTCACTGACATTTGCAACTATACTATGGCCAGTTTCAGTTCATAACTCAGTTTATTTAAATCTGCACTCCACAATTCTGGCACTAGTTAATATGTTTTTCTATAGGTGTTTTGGCTTTGCCTATCAAATATGGCTATACTTGTCATTGGGTAAGCCCTGGTACGCTGTGACCTTGTATAAAACAAAACAATAACTGGAAATGTAGACTTCCCTTAATTAATATTTTTAAGCAGCTAACCTAACTTACAGCAGTGCTATTTATACACATTCAAAACTGTAGTTGTTGTGTATTCTGCTTGAATGGTTTGTAAATTCCAAATAGTCAATCTACAACAAAACTTGGAAAAGATACTGAGGGCAGGGCCCTGTGTGAAAGGCTTTCAACCAATCTTTGGACATTCATATGCTGTTGTCTGAAGAAATTTAGTTGATGTGTTGTCTTTTAAAAGCACATTTTAGTGTAATTATACTTTTTTATCTTTAACAGACCAGTTAGAATTTAAAGATTTGGAAAAAAGAAGGAATTTGAACATTCCACTGAGGAGAACTCATTCAATATGTCTATTTCTATTTCATCTGTCTGGTTAAAGGAGAACGGTTTCTCTATTATCACAGTAATGTACATTATGTCTGCATTTAAGTTTATGTGCAGTTTATGATTTTGTGTGATAAATAAAAATTAGTGATGCAAAAAGGAGCAAAAGGAATTCTTCCAGCATACTGCACTTCCTGCCCTAAGAGCTGTGTGGCTTTGCTTTGCATCATTGGCAAAATAAAGTTACAGAGATGCTTTCAGCTGATTTTGGTGGACATTGAACACATCCCTTTGTCCTCTGAAAGAACCAGGAAAGAGCCAAGTTCCTCCATTCCTCTGGATATCCCCATTCCAGGCTGCTCTGCAGCCACAGCACTTCTGTATCTCTCAGCCCTGTGATGAGTCCTTTCTACAGCTGACCTTTGCACAGGGAGATTTTAACCCTGGGTTAAAAATGTTCAGTGAGAGCTCTGGGCTGTGTTTCACTGCTGCATCCAGGAGGCAGAGGTCGTGGCCTAAAGCAGGGTTTATTGTAGGGTTGGTTTTACAGTTTTTATTAATGGCAAGCCAGTTTCTCTCCGCTGATGTCTGTGATAATGCAATGTATCCTTGAACTTCATGTCATAAAGTAACAAAGGTGAGCTGAGGCAGAAAAAGTGAGGAGAAAAGACTGTAAATAAAATCATGTACATCAAATAATACTTGTTAAACTCTAGCCTTTTTGACATATGACTTTGATGTGATTATTTCCTTTGCTTGTTGATATCACATACCCACCTGTTAAATACAAACTGCCCAGCTAGCTAATACAGCAGGGTTTCACATGCTGGCAGGTTCCCTTAGTGTGGACAGCCAGAAGCAAACCAAAAAATGTGGTGGAGGAAAGCAGTACCCTCACCAGAGCAGGGAACCAGAGTCACTAAATCCAACACTAGCCCTGCATGTGGCATTAACAGATCTTTCCTCATGCACACTTATTTCCTCTGTGTTGGAACGGTATTGCAGCTCTGAGGGAAGCTTTGTGTCAGCAGATTCTGAGATGAACTTTTAAGATCTTCAATTGCTATGAGTTTCATTAACAGCTGACACCATTGCTCAGGTTGCTTGCAGCCTTTTTGCTTTTAAACATTGTTAATCATACCTCACTCTGTGAATAACAGCAATACATCAGAACCACAGAGAGATGCACTTTCACAATAAAGCCACCAGGAAACAAAAATTATGCCCTAGACTTAGGAGGAGGTCAGTTCAGTCCTGTAGAAGGCATCCTAGCCATGGGAAGCAGAGGAATGGACAGCTGCAGTCAAGTGTTTTCTCTGACCCTGGTACTGCTCAGAAACTGGCCTATGAGCAGGGTTTCAGTAGGTCTAGCAGTGCAGTTATTACAAATTTTATTTTGAAGAAGTGGTATTTAACTTGCCAGGGCCTCAGGTATCCCTGTAATTCCAAGGCACCTGTTGTTCTCTTTGATGTGATTTGGGTTTTAAGGAGATGCCATTCTCAGACAATCACATGCTGAAAATAGAAATGACAAAGAAATATCCATTAAATGCACAGTAGGCAGACAGGCAAGATCTCCTACACATAATTAGGCTCAATAGTTTCTGCCAGATGACTAAAAAACCTGACCTTACATACTTCTTTCTGGTGCAGCTTGTTTTTCTTAGGTAGGCATCCTAACAGGTGGTTTCCTCTGAAAGAAATACTCCAGTGTAAATCAGGGGTGTCCATAACTTCAGGTGCTGTGGCAAGGTTTGACAACAAACTGGATTACCTGAACATGGGCACCCCCCAGACTGCACTGCTGGGGAGGCTGGCACAGCTGAGCAGTGCTGAGCTGTTAAATCACAGAGAAATTAGAGGGGAAACGATTAAACCTTGCAATCTGGGATTTGCAGGCAGACCTGCAAGAGTGGCAAACCCTCCTGTACAGATATCAAGGGATACAGATTAGCAGCATTTTAATCTCCAGTCAATTAACACTCTCTATGTCTACTACCTCTAGCACAAATAAAATCTCTCAGTGACTTCAATAATTCTGTTTGCACTCTCCCCCACGGTTCTGTTTGAGACAGACCATGTTTCTATGATGAAGACTATTCAGTTCTGGCCCACTCATCAGCACAGCCTGCTTTGGGATCGTGTCCCTCACAAACTGTGATCTAGCTGTCCCTGTGGTTGTCTGCACCAGTCTGTCTGTCACTCTCCACAAATCTCCACTCTCTTCTATCTGGGTATTTCCTCATTTAAAGGCTGGGGCAGCGCAGCTTTCAGTAATCAGCAACTTTAGATTGCAGCACTAAAACCACATTTTCACTATTTAACTCCAAAGAAGAATTATTTCAGCAACAATTTCATTCTTCACCAAAAAAAGCAAAATCTTTACTTAACCAATTTCCTTGTCTGCTTTTTCTCTGTCTTTAACAAAAGACTACACTTTAAGTTTGGAGGTGTACCTTACTTTCGTACATCCAGGGTTCTAAGGTTACACAAGGACTAGTGTGTATGCAGATCAGCTCTCCTACAGATCTATTTTTTGTTGCTCTTGCTTATGACCAAACAAGGGATAACTTTTTTCAGCTCCTTCTCTGCTATTTCCCCATTACACTAACAACGATAAGTATTCAGCTACAGCAATGTCTGCTTTGAGAAACAAAGCTGCTCTCCCATATCTTCTGTAACTGATTTGAGGACGTTTACACCTCAGTCCAAACATCTGTGCCTGCAATTCCACCCCCACGTGCTCACACTCCGTGTTTGCAAGTGCAGGAACTTGGGTTTAAGCACAACAGTGTATCCAAGTCTCTAGACTTTTATGCCCTACATACACCGTGGAATTTCCACTGTGCATACAAAATTATTCATGACAGAAACATTGAAGGACCATCCTCCCCCCTCCCTCTGTGAATACCAATGAGAAACATAGCAAGAGGTTTTCTTCGGCTTCCTGATCATAGGGAGGAAAGGAAATTTTAAACCAACGTGTTTTGTGGAAGTGAAAGGGAAAGTCACTGCAAAATGTTGAAGACCAGGGGTGCAAGTACATACTTGTATTAACATCTCCCATCCCTGGAGCTGCAGTAATTTGCATGACATTATCTACCTGGGATGTTGCTATGGTTATCACCATACATAAGTAATTACCAGGGCAAATTGCACATACAGCGCACGGATTCACGCTGTCAGAAGCAAAGGATCTTTTTATACACTTGAAAATGTACATATTCAAAAAAAAAAAAAAACCAAAAAAACCCCACTAGGCACAAAGATTCCTGATAGGAGAAAAACTTCTGGAGTGCTCCAAAATTGTTGTTAACTATGCTTACTGACACCTTAAGGACCAAGTCAAACCATGTCCACGTGAAGAGAGACACTGCACAGGCTCAGTAGAAAATCAGCAGAAAGTCACCAGTAGTAGTGAGGAGAAACCAACCAGCAGGAACAGTAGAAATCCCTGCCAAAGAGCTTGAGATATAAGCAGATGAGAAAGGCAACGAAAAGGAGAAGGGGTGTATCAGACAGAGCAAATAAGATTGTCAGCTTCCTTGATAGCACAGGCCACGATTATTTTGGGTAGATTATGTCATGAAACTTCCTTCTGGCAACTAGGCACAAAAAGAACAGAAGGGAAGGAGGAGAGAAGATGCAGACTACACCCATGCTAAGAAAAAGACAAGAGATACAGTGTTGTAATGAAGCAGCTGGTCAGGACAAGCCAAAACTTAAGTCTAATCAAAGTGGTTCTCTGGAAGTTCCCCTATTTCCTCTCCTGCAAATTTCTGCTGCTGTTTGCAGTTTGGGATGTGATTGTGCTCCCCGTGGTTTCCCAGAGGAGCTGAGACAAAAGTTACAGTCCATCTACACTTGTACGCCCAAGCTGAAAGGAGCAATTAACACCCAGCAGAACCTGGATGAAATTCAAATACATAGAATTAGAATATTAGAATACTCTGTAAGAATACAGAGTATCTAATGCTAGGTCATACAAAGCAAATTAGACATTAAAAGCTCGTTCTGAAATACTGATACTGTTACATTTCCAGTAAAATACAGCTGCACTGGAAACAAACAGCTTGAGCTGCAGTCTACTGGTGTCAATGAAAACTTTCCAACAAGTTTGAAGTAGGTGCTCTGTGTCCTCAGGAAAAGACTAAGCTTTAAAAATAGTGCTGATACTGTGACCTGAGATATTAGGCTAACTGGAATGTAAAATATAATTCTGAAAACCACAAAATACATTTCTACAATTTAATTTGAGCTGACATACACGAGTCTCATATCCATTCAAACCAACCATATTTTCCATGTACAGAGAAATACTGTGATTATTCCAGATTTACAAACTACAGTAGAATTGAGGAGAAAAAAAAGCCATATTTTCCATTTGTACCTTCTCTTAAGAACAAGTTCTTTTGTTTACTTAGAAATCACGTGCTTCTCTCAGACATATATTTTTACCTCCTAGTAGTACCAGGCCACTATAATGCCATCAAATATTTTGGCTATTTAAGCAGCTAGAACTAGAAAAACAAAGTGATAGAGGTATGCTCTGAGAAGAGCTTCAGAAGTGTGACAAGAGCAGGTATGAGCCAGCAGGCAGTCAGAAAGCACAGCAGCCCTTAGGGACCATTTGCATGGCCTCAGGGAAGTCACAATTAATGATGTCCAGAAACACTGGCTAAAGATGCAAGATATGTGTAACCTCATTAGGATAAAGGCAGACTGAAGACAAAGACAGATGTGAAATAAGTCATCTCAGGTTTTATCCCAGTGGCTGAACACCCACAGTGACAGGAATATTGTAACTCTAAATATATTTCATACAAAATAGTTTGTTGGCTTTAAACATACCAGTGAAAGGGAAAGTAAATATGTGAAGAGCAAAATGCAAGATGGAAAAAGTGAGATAAATATTGTTAGATTCAGAGGAAAAATGCTATAAACAGTAAGCAAAGCTCTTTGATTTGCACTGTTTTCCAGTCCATAAAACTCCAATATCTGCCAGCGTTTCATTAAAAGCTTATGAACTACCCGGCATGCCTGCTCCTGCATAAATGTATTGCTAAAAAACATTGTTGATGTTGCAGATCTGGTATTTTGCAATGTTTCAAAGAAACCTTATGTGTATCAAACTCAGATGCATTCTTGAAAGGAGTGGGGATGGTGAAAATAGCCCCACAAACTCTAAAACTAATTAATCATTCAAGAACAGGAAGTTTCTCTCAGAGATGTTCGAAATAATTTCACTAAACCAGAAAACACAAATATTTTAAGAAATGGGCATTGTGGATAAAGGACTCAAGAGAAAACTACCATGTTGTGAATTGAGTAAAAGGAGTCGAACGCATGTCTTCACAGAGGATTGCGAGTTCAAGGTCACGACAGTCCAACAGCAAAATCTGTAAATGTTAATCTGAGTGATACAAAGATCTGGCAATGCTAAGACTGACCAGATCAACAACTGTTCT
Organism: Hypocryptadius cinnamomeus; assembly: GCA_013400635.1. Taxonomy (NCBI): domain Eukaryota; kingdom Metazoa; phylum Chordata; class Aves; order Passeriformes; family Zosteropidae; genus Hypocryptadius; species Hypocryptadius cinnamomeus. Next base: position 10,853 of record VYZP01035985.1, read on the forward strand.
GACTGAATGTGCAGCCTATTCTCAGCATTAAATCTCAGACTTCAGCCCTCTAAGGACAAGTAATGGCAATATCATTCCTTTTCCACAAAAAGTCATATTGGATCAATCAAATCTTTATTGTTATTACCAACAGTCCCGAACCAAGTCTGGAGGGATCAGGACACTCATGATTTCCCATCTTTCATAAGACCCCTGCATTTCAGGGCTTGTTCTCACTGGAACCCAAACAGGGGGCAAAATTAAAATGTTCCGACGGGCAGAACCCATATCCCTGAGGCAAAGCCTCCCAGTGTCTGGAGGCTTTCCAGTGAACGCCCATGCATGCACTTAGCCCATTCTGCATTGCTCTTACTGTAGCTCTCCTCACAGAAGTGCCTCCAAATTGTTCTGACAACAAAACATAGAAATTCATTTCCCACATCCCTCAAATAACTTCATATCCCTTTGCTGCTAAGATCAAGCATCAAGCTGATGTTTGATTACAACAGTGATGGGGTGAATGGGCAGTAAAACCCACCTGTTACCAATGCAAATGACTTGTCTCTTAACTAGCGGCACACTCTGGCACTTGTAGATATGTAAGCTAAAAATTCAGCACCTCAGCACAAACCCACCTCTGGAATAATGTTAATAACAATATTACAGAAGTAGGAAGCACAGACAGGAATATTAGAAGACTGAGACACAAACAAGAATATCTGAATTATTGTACAAACATGAGATTCCCGAATATGTTAACAAAAACTTGGTTTTGAAGGTAGATGCTTAATAACAAACAAATAAACAAACCCAAACACAGCAGAAGGATTACATCTCACTAGCTTTGGGAACGCAAACACAGCTGGTCTGATCAGCTGAGCCATTTTCAAGCTGCCACATGCACATCACAGCTCTCACCAAAAGGCACTGGAGCAGTAGATGCACAAACAGTTCCAGAGGACAGACTGGCCTGGCCCACCAAGTGACTGAGCTCCAGGGGGTGCATTAGTGCTCCTCCCTGTCTAATTAATTAACAAACCAACATATCTGACTGTTCAAACGTTTGAAATCTGCTGCTGTTGCCAATGGTTCTGAGGCAAACCAGCACTAGCCCTGCATGGCTCTTATTCACTCTTTGCATGAGTCACAAAAGCACATGTGGAAATCTCCAACATCACATTTCTGTGGCCATTACCACCAAATCCTCTACCAGGCACAGCTCAGCTATATACGAGGTTTAGGTCAAAAGGAGTTCTGCCAGTGTAACAACAGCACAAGGAGAAGCTGTGGGTTGGTGCAGCATCCTGCACATCCCTGTTAGTGGTACACCCAAAGGCCACATCAGACGTGGTTTATACACCCTGTGGGCTGGGCTGACAAACCAGTTGTTGCAATTTGGAAAAGTGACAATGGATGGGCCAGCCTCGGTGGTGGAGCACAGCTCACCACAGGACCCCTTAGCAACAGGGTCATTACCCTGCGAGGTGCTGCACACAGTGACAATCCTCTCATACACTCTATTTCTGGAGTTGTGAATGACGTGTGTAACATAGGAAAAAGGATCATACTGGGAAAAGAAATCAATTACCTCTGCCTAGAGACTTTTACAACTGTCAACAAAATAAATTTCACTTTAGGCAAAACAGACAAAAACTTTTTCTTTTGCTGTATGGTTTGGACTTCCCGTCTCCCACATTTTCAGGATCCCAAGTTCTGTTCCCTTATAGCGGCGGTGACAGTGACACCATCACGATAAACATCCGTTGTGAGAACGCTGGCAACCTCTTCCCCTCGCACTTCTGGGGTATCAACACTCAAGACAGCGCGCAGGAGTTCGTTTGTGTTCAAATCACACTTTTGTCCTTTCCCAAACGATTTAGGACGACAGCAGCAACCATCATCAACCCGGCGCTCCGGATGATCGAGCAGCGGCGGCGGGACAGCCCCGAGCCGCTGTTTCGAGCTGTCGCGGTGTTGATCGGGCTGAGCTCGGGGCCGCTCCGCTGGTCGCGGCGCCCCGCCAGCACTGTGCCCGCGGCGCCGGCCCCGCCGCCCGGGCCCTGTGCGGACGTGGCGCNGTGCAATGCTCTGTACCCCAGAGTGGCACCCTGAACCCCAGTGTGATGCTCTGTACCCCAGAGTGGTGCCCTGAGCCCCAGTGTGATGCTCTGTACCCCAGACTGGCACCCTGAACCCCAGTGTGATGCTCTGTACCCCAGAGTGGTGCCCTGAACCCCAGTGCAATGCTCTGTACCCCAGAGTGGCACCCTGAACCCCAGTGCAATGCTCTGTACCCCAGAGTGGTGCCCTGAGCCCCAGTGTGATGCTCTGTACCCCAGAGTGGCACCCTGAACCCCAGTGTGATGCTCTGTACCCCACAGTGGTGCCCTGAACCCCAGTATGATGCTCTGTACCCCAGAGTGGTGCCCTGAACTGCAGTGTGATGCCCTGTACACCACAGTGAGACCGTGTTCTCCACATTAGTGCTCTGAGCCCCAGTGTAGTAGCCTGTACCCCAAAGTGGTGCCCTGAACCCCGCTGTGATGCCCTGAACCCCGCTGTGATGCCCTGTACCCCACAGTGGTGCCCTAAACCCCAAATTGGGACCCTGTACCCCAGAGTAGCCTGCAGATCAAACCTCTGGATTTCAACTTCTCTCACACCCCGCTGGTTTTGCAAAGGAGCAGCCAACAATTCATGCTTTGGTGTTTTTCCCTCCTGCTTTTTCTGGCCCCACAGCAGTAAGGCTCGCAGAGGGAGCTGCTGTACCGGGTGTTGGACCTGCTGCCGGAGGGCTTTGCTGCTGTGCCTCCCCACCTCTGGGACACTTGCCCACACCATATCAATGTTAATCGAGTTTAAACCATTCCTTCTCTACAGCTACGTTTACAAGTCCACTTCAAGCATCTTCCCACAGCTCTCCCACTTGTGACTTCTTTGCTCACAGTGTTTCAGCTGCTATTACTTCCACACTGCTCTTTATGCAAAGAGCAGGGACCATGCCTTCCTTTACTGGTTCTCCCTCCTGTACACCTACAGGGAGCCAGATCACTAAGCAGAACTAAATTTAAGAGGAGTTAAAGAAAGATCCTTTAATGTAGTTACCACAAAGAAGATTGTTTAAAATATCTGCATGTTCACACTAAGATTCCCCGCCGCCTTCCCTTCCATAGGGAGTGGCACTTGCTGATTTTCTGTCTAGTCCTACCATAAGCAGTAGCACTGCAACCTCACTGAGTAACCTCTTGATCCTCCTCAAAGCTATCACTACTATTTATGTGTCTCAGTGAGTAAACAGATGAAGTGATTACTAGAAGTGATCAACTTCATCCTCATTGTTTCAAGAAGGAGCAAAAGAAACCATGTTCTCAGCATACATGGCTATGACCTGGATTCTCATGAGTTGTGTCACCAAAATGGACATGCCCTCCTATATTGGTCTGCACTTACTAGTACAGATAATTCAGTCAGGGATATGATTTAACAATACAGGTGTTTTTAAACAATTTTTACAAATGCTAACTCAGCAAGGGAAGAAGTTTTAGCTTCCACTGATCTCACTGATTGCCCTTTGGAGGGGTGACACAGGCACATTAAAATACAGCCACAGTCAATAATTACCTTTTAAATGGAGGTGACTGAAGTGGCCCTCTGAGGACACGTTATGGGGTGAGCACTGTGCGTCTCAGCATCAGGGATGTGGCTCCTGAGGAGCCTTTGGGAAAGTTTCAAAACTTCCAGCATTCCCCAACCGTGTAATTTTAGATAGCAGCACATTGGGAGGTGAAGAGAGGATTAAAAAAACATCTTGTGGCTTAATAGTCATATGCTGAACCCCTTCTCCCCATTTTTGTTATGGGCCACTTCTGTGGTGGGTTACAAACAGAGTCACTTCTCAGCAAGTGACTGGCTTTTAGGAAGAAGGCAGATTTAATTAAAAGGTATTTTAAAATGATTTCTGGGAGAAAACATAAACATACAGTCTGCTGCTCTAGCCAGAGTGCATGCTGCTGTATTTATAAGGCATTTTACTTTGCTTAGGAAACGTGGCAGCACATTGGTCATCCCAGTAATAAGAGTAAAAAGTGAGGTCCACAGTCCACACAACAGCTTTTTACCTGTGCCTTTGGAAGCCTGTAGACAAGACTATTTTGTTGTCCCCATCTTCAGCTGAGAAGTGGGGTGGAATAGTGCACAGAGATGCAATGGACCTATAAAAATGGGTGAAAAGGAGAAGGCATGAAACATTTTCTGGTACACAGTCCTGACTTCTTTCATGTTATACATTGCCAAGAGCTACCAGCATAATCTTTTAATACCTTAACAGCAGAAAGAAATAGTAGTTAAACAAATGAAATTAAATTCTTTGTGAGGAAAATTGGGTGAGTCCATCATGCAGGGAAAGGGACCACTGGAAACTGATGGATACAGAAGGGAAAAGGTTTTCTAGTCAGTTAATCCACACTTCACTAATTCAGAAAGGAAATTCAGCAGCCCCTTTTTTACCCCATAACTCAGAAACAGCATGTTCATAAATTCATACATCTGATACTATCAGACTCACACAAGATTGCCTGAAGTTCAGCAGAAGCTGCTGCTGATATTTCAGCAACCACTTGTGTAACAAAGGCTTGGGCAGAGACATTGCTTCACTACTTGGGCAGTTCCAGTTGGCCAAATGTGGTTTCTTTGTGGAGAACCAAGATGTAGAATTGAAAAGAATGTTTAGAAGTGCAGATCTTTTTTCCCTGAGGTTTAGGGAGCTCACCTGTTGAGTGTCAAGTCAGGATTTAAACAAGTCAGCTCCTGCTCTTCCCCTGCATTCCAATGGTACATCAGTATTCCATAGGCATGGCATGAGCTGGCCACTGGATGAGGCACAGGGCACTGCAGACAGGCTGCCCCTGCACCTCATGGGCAGGGTGAAGGGTGCTGATGTGCCCAGAGCCAGTCTGGATGTGCCAGAGAACCAAGGTGGATGTGCTCAATTCCAAGAGCAGGCACAGAAGGCAGTTTTACAAGCTCGGCCCCAAAGTGGTGAAGTTTATCAATTGCAGAGAGATTAATTGCAGAGAACATAAATGGTAGAGCATTGTCTTTTTTTTTTTTTTTGAACTGCAGCTGTGTGCAGAATGTTTCACTCCTGCTGATTTCAACAGTGCTGGCAGCTTTGCACTGCACAGAGGTTTATAGCCCAGCTGCCAGCAATGGCTGGAGACCTGCTGCAGACTTGATACTGCTTTAGTGAGTAACAGCCATTCCTGGCAACACCAGCAGTACTGGTTTCCATTGGGAATGAAAGAAAAGAAACAAGTGGAGGGGCAGGCATGGAAGGGGAGACTGTACCTGGTGTACATCCCCAGCATTACACACTCATATACTCACTTCACCCTAGAGTCAGTCTGCTGGAAGGCCAAAGGAGAAACTGCAGGTGTCCACCAAGTCCTGGATTTTTGCCCTGGTTGCCTCCAGCAAGTTTGAGTACAGGCTTTGTCCTGAAGTGAAGTTGGTGTCTCCTGCTCTGAGCCAGCACAGCCACTCCCTGTAGGCAGTGAAGAACAGATGCCCCTAAGACAGGAGGCACAACCTAAGAAAAAGAAAGCCAGGTCTTCTCTGCTCACTAATTTTGGTTGTGCAAGTTCCTTTTGAGTTATTCATAACAATGCTGAATAACAAATAGAGACACATTCCTTAAGATGATGTGTAAAATGCAGGAAAGCCTTAACCAGTAGGACAGCTTTAAGAGTTTGGGGCACTCCGTTTTTGTGGAAAATCAGGGCCAGATTAAGATTACTAAAATTGGCCTGACATGCAGTTTGGTTTTCTGCCAGCTCTTAAAGATGCTGATCTCTTTTTACAGGAAGATTGTGGATAGAATAGATGATGACAAAGACGGCTATATCACAACAGAGGAATTAAAAACCTGGATTAAACGAGTACAGAAACGCTACATCTATGAAAACGTGGCCAAAGTTTGGAAAGACTATGATCTAAACAAGGATGATAAAATTGCCTGGGAAGAATACAAACAAGCCACATATGGTTATTATCTAGGTAAGAGAACAGATTGTATGATCAAGGATTTTTGAGATGATAAAATATGATTTCTTGCCTTGCAGTCAGCTGGAGGTTGTTGTCACATTTAGGACTCTTGAAGCTCACATTAAATTTTATAGATGCTCAGAGGTCAAAAGCACTTTTTAGTTATTTATTGCAGCCCTTTGCACATGGATCACCAGCACACAGAAGGTTTTGAAGAGGTATCATTAAATATACTGACACAGCTGAATTAAAGCCTCCTCCAGTTAGAAATACATTATGTTTTAACATTGAAAAGGGTATTTTAATTAAAAAATAATATATTGTCTAATTAACTGTATTTGTGAATTTAGTCTCTAAAATTCTAAGTCTAGATGTTAAAAATTTAGTCTGTCTAAGCTATAGCAAAGTTATTGATTAAAATCATTCTTGCAGAATAACATGCTTCAGACTGTGATCAACAGCAAATGAAAATCCTTAACAAATCAGGCAAAAGAAACATTTATTAAAAAATATACCTGAATTCCCCCCACCCCCCTCCACATTCCCTTTGCTTTTATAAGTTAATGAAGGAAGAGGAGGAGAAGAGATCATTTAAGCTAAAGGGCAATACTGACAGAGCAACAAATCAGTATTAATTGACCATTTATACTTACTGGAAATGAGAAAACAATATTTACCTACCACAGAGGCAGTTTCTAGAGCAAGCTTCCTGTAGCAGTAATAATTCCAAAGTCTACCTTAGAGTAAAATGGAGTTTGTTACATTTTTGAAAGGAAATATTTGACATGCAGTCCCTGCAGAATTATCCCTGGAACCCTTCTCAGCCCTTTGTCTTTGCTCCCTCTAAGCCCCAAGATTTGGAGAGCAGCATTGTGGGCTTGTGTTAATGAATACTTAAAATTCCCGTCTGTAATTCCTGGCCCAGTCTTTTTCACCTGTGTTTGTCTCCCAACACATGAATTGTGAAATTGTTATGAGTGTTTTTCATTTTTAAAGTCAGTTTAATGATCCTATTTTAAAAATTATATCAGATACCATTCCTTTTATGCCACTGAACACTCTGAAAAAATGCCATTGTTTTAAACAGAAAATAATTGTTAGGTTCCCTGTAGCAGAGGCGTAGCACTGAGATAATTTCAGTCAGTCTGCCACCTTCTGAAACCACGTTTCCTTGGTTTGCTCTTCTTGAAACTGAAAAGTTGTGTGGATCATATTGATTCCTAAAGAGGAAGAAAACTTCTGGGAATGAAGTCTTCCCCAAATATTCCCTCAGTGGTGCTTGTAAGGGCAGATTAAAAAAATCTGTGAGGGATAATATACAATACTGCAAAATCCATTATTCTGGATTGCAACAGGCTTGCTCAGAAATTTACCTCCCACTACTGTCACCTTTAAAAATCAAACCAAGTGTTTGACCCCAGAATTTAAAACTTCATGGGGAAGAGAATTTCCATTTAGAACAGCAGCTATTCTGGCAACAAACCTTTTTATTTCTAGACTCAAACAGCTTTGTTTTGCTAGTATGTTTTAAAGGAAAACACCTCTGAGATCATCTTGATTCGTTTGCAGAAAATCCAGAAGAATTCCAGGATGCAACTGATCAGCACAGTTTTAAGAAAATGCTGCCCAGAGATGAAAGAAGATTCAAAACTGCAGATCTGGATGGAGACTTGGCTGCCACTCGTGAAGAGTTCACTGCTTTCCTGCACCCAGAGGAGTTTGAGCACATGAAAAACATTGTTGTCTTAGTAAGCAAAGCAAAATCAATGCCATTGTTCCTGCTTTCATGGGTGAACTTTGAAGGCTTCTCTCACCTTTCCAGACAAGGTTTAGAAAGAGACACACACATATAATAGCTCAGTGGGGAACAGAAGGGGGTGCCTTTCATGATATTCACTTGGTTTAGAAGTCTCAACATAAGAAAGACTTTTTAAGTGCACTTAGACAGCTCCTAAATGGAATCAAGAAACAATCTTGGGGCACAGACTTAAACCAAAATAAAAGCAGGGTGTGCTGACATGCAGCAGCTGAGTGTTTCATGCAAGCTGGTATCTGCCCCTAACATAAGCAGTTCATTCATACAGGGGATTTTTTCAACATGAAAGGATATTTGTATATTCATTGTGTAAACAACAGTCCCACTGGATTCAGTGAGATTACATTCACTTGTGTACAGGGGCAGGTCAAGGCCTCAGAACATTAAATGATCAAAGGCAGGTAGGCAGAGCTCTTGGGGTTTTTTTTATTACTTTCATGCAAAATTGTTTTCCAGGAAACCTTAGAAGACATCGACAAAAATGAGGACGGTTTTGTGGATCAAGATGAGTACATTGGTAAGTGTTGTTGTTTGTTTCTTATATAATCTCCAGTCCATTTTTCCATCTTCTCTCGAATTTGCAGCAGCACTAACAACCCAGAGCAAACAGTTCAACTATTTTATACCAACCATCGAACCCAGAAAGTTTGATTTCATTTTAGGTAGATAGCAACATGACCAGGAAGAGTTCCTCATGCTTCACAACACAAAATTCTCCTCTTATTTAACTCAGCTAAGAGTTATATGACAACAAAAGAAGAGAATCTGGAATAATATTTTTCATGGCAGGGGTATTCTTTATATATTACACCATATTAACTGCTGTTTAAAGGCATTGTTTAGAAATGCAGGAGGATCAGAAAATGAATTAGTCTTTTTCCAAATAAATGGTTTTAGATGGTTTGGATGGTTCTCAAATATCCAAAACACCTGGGATGCAACCATTGCAAAAAGAGAAAGTTCACCTTGTTCCTACTAGTTTGTTTTTTTCCTAGTTTAATTAGTAAGTGAAGCCCATACTTCTGTACTAATTATACCATTATATTTTGATGAGTTTTAAATCCAGAAAGTAGCACTAAGAAGGCATTAGTGCAAAGTTGGATGAAGCTTTCTGTTTCTAGTGGTGCTATAAAGATCACTTCACATAGAATCAGGAACAATATACACACGCTAATTAATGGCAGGGGGTTCTGTTCCTTGTAAATTATATTTAGCCCAGAAAGTGAATGCTATTCATCTATGACTGAAATAACAGAGCAGCATAATTTCCACAGTAATTTCAGTTCATTCAGTGACATTACCTACATATAATTATAAGGTAATTGTCAACATTTGTTACCATGTGAATGCTGGTTTTTCTTGTCTTCTATAGATAGGAACATGGAATGTTCTAGTCACGATCACCCCACATTGGCAAGGATGATAAAAATCAAATTGACAGGACATGTCAGTTGCTTCAAATAAACAATATAATTTGCACTCTAAAAAATGAAAAAAGAAAGTGAATGTGTTGTCTGAAGTTATCTTCCTGAGTTGAGAAAACTATGCTTAAAATATTCCTACTTCCCTTTTTCAGATGTAATTTTTTAAAATTTGGATGAAGTTGGGATTAAGAAACCAAAGAAAACTAAATCTTTTCTTTGATGGTTTATAAGGTTTATTCAGTCTCTAGCTGGAGTATTTGTTGGGGAGATTTGCTGAAGGTTACAGAATGATCCCACCCTCCTTTCCCTTCTTTCCTCCCATTTTGTCTTTTGCAAAATTTGGTTTAGATTTACACAAGCAGCAGAGCAAAATACCTATAAAAATGTTGAGCAGAGAGAGCTAAATTGTCACTGTGCATGGGCAGGTAACAGAGTATTTCAGGGACAATGGGTACAGTGACAATGCAGAACCTCAGCCCAGTGTACACACTCACACTGCAGGGTCAGGGGAGTTATTCCTGCCTTTGAATTCTGCATTTATGTTTCCCACAGATACCAGGCAGCCTCTGACCCTCACACCATCCACGTGGGTACACTTTTCCTTAGCACATCCCTGAAAACCAAATCCAGAAGGCAATGGAGAGGAGAGGAGTAGTATCACAAAGCAGGCTTTAATTCTAAATAGAAAAGAGGAAGGCTTGAGGAATAAGATGAGTAGGAAAAGATTAGCCACAGTGACCAGAAGAATGACACAGACACACCACTCATGATGTGGAAAGCCCTGTGATGTAAAGAACATTTAGAAGTCAGTTGGTTTTAATAATCACTGCTGCTCTCCTGTGTTTATGCAGAAAGCAGCTGCCACTGTGGTGTGGTCCCACCAATGCTCCCAAAACGTAGCACAGGAGCGATGTGCAGAGCAGCTCGTGTGTGTATTCTCTGCATCCTGTCACTGACAGTGCTCCCTCCCCAGGTCCCAGTGTGTGACAAGTGCACTGTGCCGGTGGCTCCTCACACAATGCACCATGACTCGTGACTCCTCCAGCTCTGTCTGCCTGGAACAGTGTCTTCTACTGGAATGTGCTGCAGCACTGCATGGTTAAAAGAGAACTGATCTCCTAAGCTGAATGTCTCTCACACAGACTTCTCTAAAAGCATTACAAATGCATGCAAAGTTCCATTTAGCAATTTTTGTTTGTCTGAATTCCCCCTGTGCCTTTTTTCCTGTAATCACTCTGCTGGCTGGAGTCTGATCCTATCCACAAAGACATTTGCTGGCAGGGACAAGATAAAATGGCTGAGCTCCGTTCTCCCCATGTGACTGAGCCTAGCACTAAAGCTTAAGGCTGCTGTTCAACCAAAGATCCTTAGAGGATTTTGTTGATTCTGAAATTCAGATGATGGCCTTTGAACACATTCACCTCTCCTGTTAGCTCCACCAGAAGTGCACAGGTATGATACAGGGTGCTGTGAGAATGGGCAGTGAAGAGGATGGGAGAATCACCAGCAGTGAAGAAATAGGCCTGAGAGAAGATACAGCTACTCTATGTACATCCCACATTTCTTTTTCTGTACAGAGAAACTGTGCAAAGAGTGAAAAGTTCAGTCCCCTCTGAGGAACATTGAAAATATCTTTAGTTTGTGCTTAATTTGCAAAGTAAATAGGACTCAAGTAAGACCCTTATTTCTCTCCAGCTGATATGTTTGCAAATGAAGAGGGTGGACCAGAGCCTGACTGGGTGATTACAGAGCGTGAGCAGTTCTCAGATTTTCGTGATCTCAACAAGGATGGAAAGATGGACAAAGATGAGATCCAGCACTGGATCCTCCCCCAGGACTATGACCATGCACTAGCTGAAGCCAGGCACTTAGTCTACGAATCTGATGTAGACAAGGTATGTAGTGTTCCAGTATTGTTTTTAAAGAAGTTATACAAGGTCTTGTGGGTTTTTTAAAATACCAGCTTGCAAGAATTTTTTCCTAATAACTTTATTTTAGAGGCTAGACAGTGGAATTAATGGAAACATTAATCCATGCCAATTTCAGTTGGTAGTGTTAGAATTACAGAGTAGTAAAATACAGTTTATCAGCTTTAGAAGGTCCCCTGGGCTTTCATTAGGTAGATGAGAAACTATCACTATTTTAACACACCAAAAACACTTTTTTTCCTTTAAGAGTGGTCATTACTTTTGTATGTTAATATAGACTAAAAGAGGAAGATAAAGTTACATTTAGATGCCCCTTGTACTCAAAAGTAAGAGTAGCAAAACCACTCTCAGTTCTATATTCAAGCACATACCTTTCACTTAAACACGGGCTCTGATGAGCGACAGCATATTCCAGATGGTCTTCAGGAGGGTAATGCAAGCAAAGTTGGAACCTGAAAGCTAAAATGCTCTGAACACAGAAAGTGTAAACTGCTGACATAAGCAACCACCTCCCACAAAGTGCACCAGAGGATTTTTGTTTTTACAGTCAGGAAGATGAACCAAACCACAGGGCAAAACTGTGTACCAGGTAATCACTGTTAACCTACTGTTCCTACTGCTTGGCATTACAAAGAACTTTCTGTTAGCAGTTTGACCTACCTGAAGTCTGTGGGACTTCTGTCTTCCACTGAGGCCCAAATTTCACTCACTGTGACAGCTACAAGCAATTGCTGAACCTGCAGTCTGCTGCCCTGAAGAACTGTCTGCTTCCCAGGGCTCTTGCAAGTCTGTGCTGGTGTGTCTTTGACTTAGTTCTGAGAATATTCTTACAGAGGTTTTTTTTTTTCCTTCTGCCAGGATCAAAAACTAACAAAAGAGGAAGTTCTAGACAACTGGAATATGTTTGTTGGAAGTCAAGCTACTAATTATGGGGAGGACCTCACGAGAAACCACGATGAGCTATGATACAGTGTGCCAACCAGTGTGCCACACATCTTTTCTCCACTTTACTGAAATCACCGTGTCCATCCCCTCCTGGAGGGAAGATGGGCAAGGGACACTCACAACTGAATGACTTGCATTAATATTATTTTTAACATGCCAGCTTATTACCTCAGAAACCACATAGAAATAGCTTTTTTTACTCCTTTCACATGGTTAAATACAGTATATAGTTACTACAGTTTTATTTTTGAAAAAATAAAAACGTAACTTTTTTGAATAGGTTAGAGCCTGACATGGAAAAAGCACTTCCAAAAACATTGCCAAGATCTTTAATAGCCAAGTATTTTCTTCAAATACCCACTTTTACCATAGTGAAATGCACCTAGGATTAGAACCCTAATGTTTAAACAGACTTAAGTTATTTAGTTGTCTTTTCTAATAGCATGTAATGGTTTAGAGGTAACCCTTTGAGCCTCCTTCCTACCCAGAGAAGAGTTTGATGCCAGCTTTGTCTCCACTCAGTTTCTGTGTGCCAGTTGGGTCAGTGCTGCTGCAGCAGTGTCCAGCAGCCCCCTGGTTCCTGCTTCAATGTGCAGACGCACAGGTGGCCTTGTCCCTGGCCCTGGCATTCCCAGCCAGGGATGCAGAGTCCAGCCTGGCAGCTGCTCCTTCCACAACAGGGTAATGCACAACTGTTTGTGGGCCCTTGCTGCTTCCTGGGAGGAATTGTGCCACATGGAGCATAATTTATCTCCTGCTTTTCACACTTTACCCCAGCCCTGCTCTTGTTCATGCAGTGTGAATGGCAGCAGCTCTGTGATGGAGAAAGAATGAGACATATCACCCCTCTGGGCCTTCTGTCTCCTCTGCCACTAAGAGGGCAGATTCTTGTGGCTCAAGTTCTGGGTTTGTGTGTATATACCTATGAGTACATGTTACTGAAGCAACTCTAAAGACAGCTCTCCTTCCAGAAAAGGGGGGAAGCTTTCCACACAGGTGCTTTCTTTTTTACTGTATAATGTGAGTTGTTACATGTATATTTTTATATAACCAACTTCTCTAAGTTTGGTTGTTTTTGACTGTACTGGTTTTAAAAGAAGCACAATAAAACCAATACTTCTTTTTGATACTGTGAAGGTGCAATAACAGTAACACAGATTAGCGAGAGATGATGTGAAAACACAAACCAAGCCTCTAAAGCCAGTGGTTCCCAAAGCACTGGGATGGTCACTTCCAAAAGCATCTGGACATACAGCCCCAACTGTTCTTTGTCACCTCATTAAATAAAAAGCTAGAAAGAAGTGTAGTGTACATAGTAGCTGTAACTAGAATTTGTTCTGAACACTAACACTGGGAGATCAGGCCTCCACAGCAGCGTTCTCTGGGAGGTTCCTGGAAGGTTTGGTGTAAAACATCACACCCTGATCCCATAACCATCCAGAGGGGAGCTTTGAGACTCCCAGGCTATGAGACACTTCAGCAGTTCAACACATTTGTGAAAACCATCAGGAGACAGTGCAGAACTGTGACCTCTGTGAACAGTGTCATTTTTATAAGGTCAGAACCATTCTGGAATATTTTACATCTTGCAGTTGAAGATAATTAAATGTAGATTGCTGAGTCTGACAGAGATTCCATGTGCTTGCTGGCACCACCACTAAGCTTTTGGGGTGCACGTCTTGTGACATTGCCAGCGATGTCTCTGAAAAATCCCTGCTTCTCCCACTAACATACAGTAGGGCAAATGTCATAAAATGAACTGGTTTTGCTTTTACAGTACCCTCAAGTTAAATAAAAGCCTAAATGCAGTGTTATCTGGGAAGCAATAAAATTGTATCTTGGCACATGTAAATGATTATATATTTTCTTTATGGCTTGGATTTGGAAAGGTTTATTGTACTCAATAATCCTGACCATCTTTATCAAACTAACATATTTTGCTAACAGATTTTCAGTACTCTCTATGTACTCAGATTATCTGCTGCTGTTTCAGGAAACAATACCTTAAAAGACCTCAAAAAAATGCTTGTTTCCTGCGAGTGAAACTGCAGCTCAGACTGGATACTAAGCCAAGGATTTTCACTGGAGCCCAGGGGAAGGTTGTTTGCTCACTCTTGTTGAAATTCAGTGGGAGTTGGGTGCTGAGACACTAAGCATTGTTGCCCTCAGCTAAACATGACACTTCTGAATGCTCTGTGCACCATCCCAACAAAAAAAACCACATCTGTGCTTTGACAAGCAATCACGTTTTCTTCCACATTACTAAATGAATTTGGAACAGAATTAGCAGCACGCAAGAGAAAAATCCTGTTCTCATCTTTGTTCTTGATTCCTGTTACTGCTTGGAACACATTGGTATTTTCCAGGATAAAACTGTACTTACGTGAGTAAGAATGCTGAAATCAGAGGAGCTTTTCACACAAACAGTAACTGAAAATTCAGATCCAGAAAAAGGTTTTCTTTTTTTCCCAGAAGAATGGTACTCAGCATATATCCAGCTAGGAAAAAGGCAAACATGCCAATTAGAATGTGGTTTAAAATAATCAAATTATTTATCAATACTGGGTTATGGGGTCATATTAAGATTAGGAGCTTTTTTTAATAAAGCAGAGTGTAGAAGCAGTTGTAGAGAACATAAGTATCCCTGATGTGATTTCATTTTAAAGGCTCCCCTGTTTCTGCAGTTCTCCATGGTGTTTCTCTTACCAACATTCAGTAATGGCACAGTACATTCCATGCACTAAATTTCCCTTTCAAGCTCAATGCACTATGGAAGAGTAACTCCAAAAGAGACTAGAGCTTCTGGGTTTAAATTTAACACTATTTAAGGAAAGCAAACCTTTGCTAGGGGATATAACTGTTAACATTGTGATTTTTCAAGCCTAAGGTTTCTAATGGGGTTTGACTGTTCCAGAGATAACATTTTTTTTCCTAGGTAACATATTTCAACTCCTATTATGAGCAAATGTTACAAAATTTTAGTGTAATGTGAAATACTGAAATGTCAGATAGCATTATTTATCTTCTTAATATGACTAAAGCCATTAATTGCTGGAAGCCATACTTCATCCCAGCAACATGAAAATCCATTTTGTGCCTATCTTGTCAGTTATTGCCGATTTTCTTAATCAATTGTGACACAGTGAAATTCTGATGGGAAGTGTGTTTATGTATTTCCAACTGCAGGTTCTGTATGGTAACTTATTACATAGATCCTCCATTAACTCAGTGTTTTCACCATGCCTGTGCCACAATACATCAAAGGTGCATTTTTCTTACTTAGATATCTGGAATAGCCATTATTATTGCCCATGCAGTTTTAATTATTAGGATTTATGAAATGAGCTAAGTGGCTAATGTTCACTGTCTTATAATTCCATTTAATGATTCAGTCAGGTTGAATCTGTCTCCTATTCCAGTAAAAGGGACTGTACAGAGCTCCCTAGAGAAAGGAGATCACAGCCCATCCTGCTGTCCTTACATGAGTACCTTACAATAGTTGCAGAATGTTTTATTATTTGCTGTGCAGAAGCTGATCTTGGTCCCAGTGAAGTTATCAAGAACTCCTAGTTCTAAGGAGTGTAAGAACTACTCTAAAGCCTAGTCTAAGTCCTTGGCCACCCAAAGGCAAGTGGAACAATGGGGTGGTGGGACTGGAGGTCAGAAATAACCTTACAACCATCAGATCTTCATCTTACTACTACTGAGCACTAACATTTAGGAATTAGACTGGTTCATACTCCTGTGAGATAGTTAGGGTGTAAGTCTGGTTCATGGAAGGCAGTGTGTAAAGTCTTAGTGGCCTGCTCAGGGAGCCTGAAGCATTTTATTGAGTCATGGTGGCATCACCTTTAGCAAATGAAGTGAGTTTTACAGAGTGACAGAAGGATCTGCAGAAAAAGATTTCACAGCTAAAAATTTTGCAAAACCTGACTTGGCCTACAGCCAAGCACTTAGAAGCATCCACCACTTCTCTTTTCATGGCTCCAGTTCACTTGTGCTGTGTTCCACTCAGAGTGTCCAGCAAAGCATCATATTAACCATTTCCACTAATCTCAAAGGGAGAACTGAGGATTATTTCCCACTGAAGTTCCAGTCACCAGTAAGGCTGATGTCCCTGAGACTCAAGTGCTATGTAGGTTATCCCAGCCATGGTGAATTCCAGAGCAACCTCAGAAGAATTTACCAGCTTTCCCCTAGTGTGAAACTAAACAAGGGGCACACACGTGCACATAACAGTCAGTTGCACACCTGCATTCTGCCTCTCCACAGGATAAAGGAACAAATAGCATTTCTTCACTGTGGCAGTGCCAAGGATACAATGATCCTGGCTATGCATTGCTGTTTCCTGTTGATAAATAAGGGATAGCCATCCTCAGCACAAGTGTTGGCTCTGAGGGCAGCAGAGCTCAGTTTCCTATACTGCTCATTAGCTGTTTTCCCTGTGCAAGAATGTACTTTATATCATAAATGGTCCAAAAATGGTCTGGCTGGCTAACTTTTGAAGTTTTACTATTTTTAAATGTTTCTTTGTTGGCCTTATTTGTAAAGTTGGCCACATTTGTGGTCTGAAAGTAGCACATACCTGAAATTCCAGAACAGCTGTATAGAACAAGTCATGGGACAATCCCAAATCTGAGTACTAATTAATTAGAATCTGAGTACTAATTAAGGGGGACACATACATTAGAAATGACAACATTCCATCATATCAACAAGAATTTAGATATGCATCGAGATGTGTAGGAAATATTTTCTTTATATGGGAATAGCCTGACAGCTTTTAAAAAGGACCAATGGGAGCACTACAGATGAAAAATTAGCATAGCTTTGGAAAATGTACCTTGAAGTAATTACTGTACTTATTGAACTTCCAGGAGCCTGATGCTCTCAGGGCTTTTCAGGACATACCTCCTGTTTGGATAAAAGTCAGAGAATTTGATGTTTCAGGAAGAAATAAAAGTGGGGATGAGCTTTGATCATTAGATCCACCATAAGGTAACACAGACATACAGAACATAGTATTGATGAGATGGACAGGTCAGAGACATCCCCCCAGATTACTCCTAATTTAAATTTAACTGTGGCTTTCACTGCATCACACAGGTTGCTGGGGCACAAAAGGAAGGAATGCTAGCTGAGAACCCATCAAATGACAAGTGCCACAGATTGCAGATGGCTAAAACTTCCTGAAATCTTTACATGGTAACGTGTAGGTGAGACATTTTAAAATCATAGGGAGCATCTTTTTTAAAAAGTGAATTCACAAGGAAATTCCATGGGCAGCAGGAATGGAGCAAAAGGAGTGCTGGAGAGGTATCCTAAAGGTATCCTTTTCTTCATTCCTGCTCTTAGTTTAACAGATTTTGCATCAATTTTGGCCTTTTTTCTTTGTCCTTAGGTTTTAAATTCAGTTAATAGCACAGATGTAACATTTCTGGGAAACCCCAGACCTCCCCAAATCGCTCATAACTGATAACTTTTAATTGTTTTGTGCCAAAGAAATGAAGTTTTCACAGCTATTACATCTGTTCCAAACTGGATACAGCAAACTATAATTAAACAATCAATTAAAAAAACTCTACAAATGCAAGGGGCTAAAAAAGTATGATTCCACTACTCCCATATATACTTATAAATATATCTAACCTGAAACAGACTTATTTAGGGTTATACTGGGTTGGAATATTTACTTTACTACAAAATAATTTAAAAGTTAGCTCTATACCAGAAAAATATTTGTATACTTGCAGGCTGGAGAGCACTGTTTTTGTGGAGACATTAAATGCAGTAATTTACACTTGAGTTTAGTCAAACTGCCAAATGTTTCCTGCATGAGTCTTTCTCTAGGGTAGCTCATGACCTATTCTTGAGCTAACATTCAAACCCCATGGCTCTGTGCCAAGGCTGCCTCCTCAGCTTCTTAATAAAAATGTCTATTTTAGATCAGCTCTACACGTGCTGCGTGTTCTGAGCATGGAGTTTGGAAATTTTCAATCATCACAAACCCGTTATGAAATTATTTCAGTGTGAAAGGACCTTTGTAAAGCCTTGTTATCCACTTGCAGTAGCTTTACAGGACAATTCTGTGAACATCTGAATGGGTAATTTATTTTTCCTCTTTTTGCAAGGAAATCCACTTTCTGCACTTGTTACCCCAAAGCTGGCAAAAAGTAAACTTGCATACAGGATGTTAAAATAGGTCCTCTGGGATAAGGAGCCTGGGGATAAAGTAGGTTTTCCCCTGAACCAGACTGCATTCATGGTCCAGCTTTGCAGAGAATTTTCTAGGCATGTAGCTGTGATGTAAATAAACATTAGTTTAATAGTGGGAACCTGTGTCCAAGATGCAGTCTACAGGGACAAGTAGGGCCCTTCCACTATGCCTTCAGAAGGTCTAATCATGGGTGCATAAAGCAGCCAGTGCAAACATCCCCTCTTTCTACTCCTGCATCCCTCATAACACACACAAACACAGCTGAAATGAAACAGGCAAGATGAAGAGCAATGAGAAATGACGTGAAATACTGCCTTTAAAATCCACTTTATTCAACTGGAAACAAAACATTTTAAAAGGTGATAATGCTCTAAAAGCTATTTAACTCACCAGCCAAATCAAACTGACCAAAATCTAATTTATTCCTTGTCTTGTTTAGCAGATGCTTAAAAGATCAATATAGTTGTCTCTGTAGATCAACATGAAATATTAACCAGCCTGAGTGTTCTGAAGCTTTTTACAACATATTCAGCCTCATTAAACATTAAGCAGCCTTGAAATATAAATATAAAATAACTATCAGCTTCCTATCCTTCAGACACAGAACAAAGGTAACTCAAATGTGGGAAGCAGGAGGAAAATATATTAAATGAACTGGGAATTCACAGAGAAGTTAACTTAGGAAAGCTGTCAGTACAAATTGGCTCAATCAGATACACTTTACCACAAGGAAGGAAAATATTATAAGATCAGGAGAATATCTGCTACAGAACAGAACAGTAGTGTGGCATTTATAGCATGACAAATTAATAGAAATAAACCTCTGACCACAACTAATCTGGGGCCCAGTTGTTGTTTATACCCCAGCTCCTTCCACCCCTTGGATTTGCTGTAAACCCCCCTCCCCATGTTCAGTGAGAAAGGAGCCCTCTTTTCCCTGCTTTTCACTGCTGCCTGGTATGTTCACAATGTCTGGGCAATACAGCAGAAAGGAGTTTCAGGTTCACTAAAGGGAAATGTCAGCCTTGCAAATCACTGAGAGTAACCGGACATAAACTGTCAGAAGGAGTCAGTGAGACAGTGTGGTTATTGTCAGCACAGAGCTCAGCCTGCAACCCGAGCTGTGCCTAAAGGTTACACACAGCACAGCAGCACAGCCCTGCCAGGGTGTGCACACCAACTCATTGAGCTAAAAATGCTGTTTCATTTTGATAGGTGCAATTAAAATAGGCAATATGCAATATATGTTTATATATGCTATAGATGCAAGATACGATTAAAATATGCAACATATGTTTAATACCTGTTTCTCCCTTTTATCCACTTTAATATTACTATTGCTTACTTTAATATGAGAATAAAATCCAACTTCTCACCACTGCTGAGTCTGCCAGGGTTTACAGAGAAGCTTTTGGTGTTGCTTTTTCACTTCTACTTCTTGTCCGGCATTGGTGTCAGAGCAGACATGCCAGGGCTGCAATTCCTTGCAGCCACCTTCCCTCAATTTGGCAAGAAGTGAAACTGCATGGGATTCATTCCCCTGCAGAGAGACAAGATTTGGTAAACTCTACATGGAGCTGTTAAGTTCAAATTCTCTTCTACAACATGAAGGTAGGAATGCCATCAATTACTCAATGCAAAAACCATAAGGAGTTGAGAATGAAACCAAGAAACTAATTTGGTACACTTAGAGCCAAAAAAAAAAAAAATTAATATAGGTATTTTGGAATTTTTGCAGCATAAGCAAGATAACAAGATGGGCTCACATAAAGAATAAGTGTATCAGACACATTAAGAAGTGATATCAAATAGCATTTGACATGGGGCTATTTTTGCTGCATTCTCAAAATAGAATTGGAAAGATACTTTTTCATTCCACTGCATTACACCATATTTTTATCCTTTCTCTACCTGTATGCCATGCTGTTAACAAGCATTGCTTTCAACAGCATCAAATCAAATGTTTTACACTCACTTGCATGCTGAAATTTCACATGTGCTTTGTAGACAGGGTTACACTATCTCCAAACATGTGCTTTACAATGAAATTAAAAATTATGTGTAATGGGAAAAAATTACACACACTGTGAGCAAATCTTTAAGTCAAAGGGACAAATCATTGCCAACTGGGACAGGCTTGTGGAGGCAAGCAAAGCCTCAGATCTCCTGTGCCTTCTGCATCATCCCTCCCTGCTTCTAGTAAAACCCACAACAATCCCAGATAGCCTTTTTTTGGTTGTTGTTTGGGGTTTTTTTGTCTTTTGGTTTGTGGTGGTGGTGTTGTTTGTTTGTTTTGTGGGTTTGGGTGTTTTTGTGTGGTTTTTTCTTTGGTTGGTTTGGGGGTGTTTTGTTTGGTTTTGTGCTTTGTTTTGTTTTTTGGGGTTTTTTTTTGCTGCCTGGAGATTCTCAGAGCCCAGCAGTGGCACAAGGAGTCACTCATATTTCTCACAGCCAGGGTGGTGGAGCATGATGCAGCTGTGACAAGGCACAGGGATGAGGAAGGCACAAAACTCTCACAACAACCTAAGAAGCAGCTTGGTGCCTTCCTTGCTTCTCTAATCTGAGTGTTTTGCCTGAACTGCAGGTCCTGCAGGTTGTTTGGGAGCAAAGGTAACGTGGCAGTTGTGCCAAGCTTTTCTTTTATACCGTGGTAAAATACAGAGGAATGGAGCAAGGCAGTTTCCTTGCTGAGACTGTCAAAGCTCTTTTTTCCCCAAAATCCTCTTTTCTCCAGGGTGTTCTCACTCATGTGTCATCCTTGTGTCTCCCTGAGCTGCTGGTGTGTAGGAAACAAACCAAAAACCACAGTTAGAAGGTCACCTAAGTGTTATGGAATTGGCATTAAGGATTAGGGTAGAACAGGCAGGCACAAAGGTGGGGATGGACACACAGCAGTCGTACTGTGAGGGGAGAGGAATTTTCCCTGTCTCCTGCTCTCCGATCAAACCTGGAAATCAAGCACAGATGAAATCTGCTTGGCTTTTGGTGCTTTGCTCACCTTAAAAATCTGAGTAACATTAAAACCAAAATGAATGCCAAATTTACTGTAAAATTTGCTCAGTCAAGGTCTACCTGCTTTCATCAAGCTGCACTTGCACTTCTCTTAAACATCCATCCAAACCCAGTTCCTGGAATGCAATCTTTGAAGCCTTGCAGGTTCTTTTCATACAAGACCTCACAGCTCAGCCTTTTAGCCAGGCAGTGCCTCATTCCTTATAACTTTATTACTACAATGTTTTTTTGGTTTTTTTTTCTTGAATGCACAGCTCCCAGCACCACTGCAAAGCAGAGCAATAATTCACTCCCCTTCAGTTCATCCAATGCCACAGGACTCATCTTCACTCCCAAAAATCCTCACAGTCCCCAAGATGGCTGATCTCTCACCCACTGCTGAAAGTTTTATTACTCTTGTTCACCTAAATTATTTTTTAAGGCCAAATAGAAGCCAAAAAAACGTGCATATGCTCCCATGCTGCTGCTCATATTTCAGAGGGTTTTCTAAATTTCTAGTTAGCTCCCAATGCTCTCCCCAGCCACAGCTTGGAAGGATGTAACTGCCAAGCAGCACATTAATTATGTTTCCTCTATCAGCAAGACTAAACAGAGAGCAAGAAATGAAGACCTAATAGAGAAATTGAATTGCAGAGAGTGGGGAGGAAGAAACTTCCTCAGACTACCACCAGCCCCAGCCCGGGTGTTCAACTGAGCTGTGCATTCCTCCCTGTGCTTTCCTTTCTCTTGTGCTGTAATTTCTTCAGCAATCTCTTCTGGTTCAGCACTGCTGCAGTGGTTAGGGCAGTGAAATTATGCCTCATGACTTGGATTCCTAAGAATTACAGTACTACAAGTAATAAAACAACCACAGTTTTGTCTTTATTTGACTAAAATTCATACCTCAAGAGCACCAAACCATGAAGAAATAGCATAGAAGGGAGAGAGAAAATAATCATACAGATCAGAATGGCACACCACAAATGCATCAACCCTCAGCTCATATTAATTGTATGGCTCTAAAAATGATATTTTCTCTCTCTCTTTCAATGTACCTATGCTCATTTACATCCATGGGCACTGTTTAAAATAAATTTAAAATATATTTGTCTGCAAACAGTCCTCCTAGAAAAAAAAACAACTAACACTGAATGAAACATCTCTGCACAGGTTTTTTGCTGCTGTAGAGGACCTGTAGTGGATGTCTATGCAGCAGCACATGAAAGACAGATGAAGAGGCAAATTATTCAGCTGTTTGGTTTAAAAGAGAACAAAAATGTTAAAATATATGCAAATTTCTTTCACTGAAAATTATAAAGCTACTTTGGTACAGCTCTGGCTCTCCACTGTCCCTAGAAAAACTGAAAACCTCTTTAAGATCCAGACAAACCCTGGCACACTCATACGTGTGGGCAGGTAGAAAACCATCAAAGCATGCCAACAGGAATGTGTGCTGGTTTTGACTGGGATGGAGTGATTTTTATCCATAATGGCTGATATAGAGCTGTGCTTTGGAATTGTGCTGGGGTCAGTGTTGGTTAGTCAGGGGTGGTTTTGTTATTGCTGAGCAACCCTCACACAGAGCCAAGGCCTTTCCTGCCACCCACCCCACCCCAGCAGAGAGGGACTGGGAGAGGACGCAGCTGAGCCCAGCCAGGTCCAGGGGTGTCCCAGACCCTCTGGCCCATGCTCAGTGCATGGAGCTGGGGGGAGAAGGAGGAAAAGTGGGTGTTTGGAGTGTGGTGTTTGTCCCCCCAAGTCCCTGTTCCCTGGGATGGAGCCCTGCTCCCCTGGGATGGAGCCCTGCTCCCCTGGGCATGGAGCCCTGGCATGGAGCCCTGCTCCCCTGGGCATGGAGCCCTGGGCATGGAGCCCTGCTCCCCTGGGCATGGAGCCCTGGCATGGAGCCCTGCTCCCCTGGGATAGAGCTCTGCTACCCTGGGCATGGAGCCCTGCTCCCCTGGG
>VYZP01035987.1:0-29353 GCA_013400635.1 Hypocryptadius cinnamomeus
AGAGTTTCTTTCCCCTTCAACTCCTGCTTCTCTTCCAATTCTTGTGTAAACGCCCTTGATCATCTATAAGGATGTCAGTGGAGGAATTACCACCACCTCCTCACATCGTATTTCCCTCTTCCTACAGGGATCACATCCAGACAGGGGCTTCACTGAGGGGCTCCGCTGACATCCAAGGGAGCAGATTTTGGTCTAAAGACATTTCTTGAACATTTCCCTCCAGTTCACACACTTGCATGTGCTCTACCCTATTTCCCATATGTGCTNACTTGCATGTGCTCTACCCTATCTCCCATATGTGCTAGTGTGAAAAGAGCTGCCTGTGGGTCTCTTTAGCACAGCCACTGCCATTATTTCATGGAGTATTTGCCTGAAGACCCCAAAATATTTCAGAGAGACGTGAATGAGAGAGAATACCAATGTTTACACTTGATAAACAAGGAAATGGGGGCACAAAGTGATTCACACAAAGTCACACAGCTCACAAAAGTCCCACAAATTTGTCATGCAAATGCTTTATCTTTGATGCAGAACTTAATCTTGAATTCCTTCATCCTGTCTCAGCCCTGACAGAGAGAAAAATCCTTGAGAGAAACAGTGCAAGCAACTGGCCTGTCCAGCCTTGTGGAGCTGTTCTGGCTGGTACCAGCTCACCAGCTGCTCCTGATTGATCATTTATCCCCAGCTGAACAACTCCAAGCTAAAAGAATTCTGCATGTGCACTTTGTTGAGCTTGCAGAACACACCCAGGGAAAGCACGTGCTGGATTTAAAGCGAGGTTCAGGTGCTCCTGTGCTTTGGGGGTGAGCATTAGAGCTCCACATAACAAATAGGGGGTTATTTTAATCTTCTATAACTGCGTGAGATTCAGATTTTAATTGACTTCCTCCCTCCTGAACACATCTCATAAAGCGTGTTAGGTATATCTGCTGAGTAAATAGGAGACAATAATATGTTTAAATGTCTGTCTGGAGAATTTCTTCCACCCAGAGCTGAAAATCGATACAGCTCAGAGAGACATCTCCTGTTAATATAACTTTTCCTTTCAGCATGTTCCTAACATGTTTAATATTTTTCAGTGTTATTTTGCTGGCACTGAAAGCCCAACCATGTCGCCAGATCCCTGAACTGGAACTCCAGGGATGTGTATTCCACTCCTGGAGCCATTTTTAACATCTTGGACAAGTAAGTACAGCTCTCCAGGCCCTTATATCCATTCCCAGCCCTTCCCTTTTGGGCCTCATTCCTGTAAAGATGTGTGCATATATTTGATTGTATAAACTGGGAAGGTATTTAGTGACTGGGAGCAGTCCAGTGATTTAAAGTTACTGTTCAATCCAGCACCTGAATCTCTGAAAGACACGGCTTTGAATTGTGCACTCTCAGATTGTGCTGAATTGGGATAATAAAATGTGAAGCTTTCAAACACAATCTACCTGTAGCACCCCCAAAAAAAGCCATTTCTGATGCTCTTGTCTGGCCTCAAAGTCAGATTTCAGGCTTGGGGTTGAGCAGGGAGGAAGTTTCAGGTGAATTGCATCTGTCCCTGGGCTCTTACAAATAGCATGGATTTGCCCCTCTGGACTGAATGCCGTCAGGCTGAAAATATACGTTGGAAAAACACTCTCCATTTCCTGCCCAAATCAGCCTATAAATAACCTGTGCAGCCCAAAGTGGCCCTGATCCCACCTCAGGAATAGCTGCTGTGCTGCAGCAGTGACAACAACAAAGAGAGGGGAATTGGTTAAGTACTTTGGGGGTTAAAATCTGTGCCCTGCACAGTAAATTTTATGGCCGAGAGTGAGTCTTCTATAGTCTCATTTATTATTGCAAAAATGATTGGAGCTGGGGACCATGACACTATTACCTGTTACTGCAGATTTATTGAAAATTAGCAATTCCATTTATATCTATGAGATTTCAGGGATTATTCTGTTATAGACTGGAAAACCGATAGATTTATAATGCTGCTGAATCCAGTTGTACCAACTAATAGAGCCAGTGAGAAAATTTAGAGGTTTGTACTCCTAAAGGAGTTAACCTTTGGATAAAGAAACATTTTTCAAGTAGCATCTGAGAAATTATTGGATTCATAAATTCTCGCTGCTGCAGCGTGAAAAATATTCATTTCCTGCGGTTTACATTTTTGTTCAGAAAAGATACAGAAGGCAAAATTTCATCCAAAACCATTTCCCTCCACTCAGAGCCCTGCCCTAATTGCTGCTGTACCTTGAGTAAACCCTTTGGCATTTATTGGCAGGGTTTGCCTGGCTGGCCCTGAGGAAATTTTCAAGGTATGAATCTTCTAAATCCATTAACATTGTATTGACTTGAATGAATCTGATTTTACCTTAATTTTGATTTTTGTCTATTCGCTGGACTCTTTAAAAATTGACCCAAACCTGCAAAGGTATTAAATTCCTGTCAGGATGTTGGGAGTTTTTTAGGATGTGTTTTTTGTTGTTTGATTTTCAATGTCTGAGATCTCTGACTGTGGATGAGCTTGTGTAACTCAGCTTTCACTTTTGCATGACTGTTTTAGTATTGATTATTGCAAAAACTGGAGAAGTGGCAAATAAATCTGCAATTTATCCAGGAATATATGAGAAAAATCTAATGGGGCCCCAGCTCCTTAGTAATGTGAGAAGAGTGATCATTGTATTCCTACAGAATGCAATTAAAATCCATCACCCAATAATACAGATTGCCCAGGATGCTGTTTCTTTTCCCATTCAATATTTCCCAATCCCTGTTGTTCAGGCCTGTTAAGGAGGTGGCTGGGCCTCATTCAAACCCCAGCCCTGCTGAGGGAAAACATTATGACTTCTTTGGGACTACCCCAATTTCTCCTAAGGGAGCAGAGGTGAGGAACAGCTTCACTGATTTCAGCAAGGAAGTTGGAAGAATTCAGGCTTGGACAGTGGACTGTGAAGATTCATTTTGGCTCTTATTAACTTACAGCTATTTTTGTCTGAATTACATCTACACATAAACAGTTTTTTTAAAATTACTTTTTAAAATAATTCAAGGGTTTATAAATCATACCAGCTGCAGGTGCAAAGGTCTGAAAAAGAAATAAATGTTGAATTTCAGTTAAAGTAATCCAGAGTACTACCACTTCAAAGGGGAAGAAGAATGACAAGTGTTTGTAATAAGGACCACATCCCCACCCCAGTGGCACCAACTGAGGTTGGTTATTAACTTTGGAAGGAGAGAAAATCCTTTATCTGAGAATCTCTAAGGAAAAGAGCCCCTGGAATTACCCCATCATTTCCCAATCAATAAGGCAAAAATGGAGTGTGCAAAGAATTATGATTCCATCCCTCTGTTATAACACTGCACCTGTAACTTGGGAATAGGGCAGTTCTCAGTGTCCAGGGTTTCATAGCAGCCACAAACCAAGTTTAAAATGCCCAATAGAATTTTTATTTCTGTTTATATTGAATATAAACTTATGGATGAGATATTGCCAGCTACAATTAGAAAAACCAAAAAAAAAAAATAAAATCAACAAAAAAGCAAACAAAAACCTGAACAAGAATATTCTCTTTCTGTGTTCTACTTGTCCTGTTTGACCCAGGACAAATCAGCACAGATCCATCAAAGACTGAGCTATTGCAATTTTCAGAATCCAGCACAGAATGCACCAACTTCTGATTAGTGTGGTAAAATATCCCAACTTTGCTGAATTCCTCACTGCAGAACCAAATATAAGAACTGGACATGGAGCTACATTTATATACAAGACTTGTCCAGAATATGGACTTTTCTCTCCTTGCAGCATAACATAATTGTATTTCAAAGACTGTAGATCATTTTACAACAGCACTGACTCCTGTTCAAGCACAAGAAAATATCCTTGATTATAACTGAAAGAGATTTCTGGCACTTTTTTATGCAAACCCATTTTGGCACCTCTCCCTTTCTAAGGACCAAACACAACTTCTCTGGTGGATGAATTCATGGCTTTCAGAACCATTCTCCCAAGGAGGCTCAGTGGATGTCCAGAGGCAGGAATTGTGCAAGAATGATGCAAGGCAACCAGGAAGAAGTTACTGAACTAAAAAGAAAACATTTATTCCCCCCTACAGCTGCTGAATTTCACCTGGAATATTTTTCTTTATGTTGTTAAAGGAAGCTCGATCATGTCCTGATATTTTTTTGCTACCATTATCAGTGCATCAGTACTTCAGACTATTGTGAGGGGAAGTATTTTAGCCCAGAGAGAGGCAATAAAAGGGAATGTGAACAAATAATGAGTAAGAGAGCAGGCTACATTCTTCATGTAAATCAAAGTTGTTCCAGAAAAGCTGGGAAAGAGAGGTTGCTATTTCCAACTGAGAGTCAACTGAAAGTTAATGGGGACATCACTAAAGATCACAGACAAATGGGCACTGTACTTTTAATGAATATTTTATTCATGTCACCTTTAAATTAGTTAAATTTGATAGGATGATAATGTAATGCAAAATGGCTTCCTCCCCAGACCATTTTAGGTGAAGGCTAGATCAGAATTTAATTTTAGGCTAATGCCAGGTCAAAATTAAATTTAAAAAAAATTATGGTTGGAAAGTAATAAATCCAAAGTGACCAATGGAAAAAATATTAAGTTAATGAGATGTGCAAGCCATTTAGAAAAGCACAGATATTTCACATGACATATATTTTTCTTAGCTGGAAACAAGCCATTTTAATACCTGGTGATAAGGGTGAAAACTGGGAAAGGAGAAGGGAGCACTCTTGAAGTTATTGCTATCAGGTCTTGAAAAAATTATGAAGATAAATGCAAAGAGCTCAAGGTGGGGGTATTCATAATTTCATCAGCAAGCTTGGTAACAACTTAAAACCCCTAAATTCCCCTTTAGGTGTTTAAATGTGCATTCTGCTGCTCAGGGTGTTGTCACTCACACACACCAAGGGAAAGGTTTCCAAACTGGGTTCAGCAGCTGCCCTGAAACCATGAAGCTGGGATCAGGCAGCCTCATCCCTCTCCTTTCTCTGCTCCATCCTGAGCTGGCACACACAGACACCCAGGACAGCCTCACCAGTCCCATGGACATCATGCTTCCCATCCTTCCTCAAAAAGGAATGAAAAAGGACACCCAGAGACCATGTCAGAAAGAGTTATTATAGCAGATACTTCTTAAGCCCAGCTATGAGAAAGTTCATCATCATTTGTAGAATGCAACAAGTGAAAGATGTCAAACCACGTAAAGGCAGAGCAGAAGCTGTGAGTGGGGGACTCAGCAAGAGGAATGTGCTCCTCTGAAATGAGGTCTGAGTGAACAGGGGTGTGCCAACCCAGCTCCTGGGACAGGAAGAAACTCATTTCATGCACAGACATTAAACTGCATCGTGATGTGAAACCACAGAGTGTAATGGTTTCCCTGCAGTTTGGGTTTGTGACTATTGCCACAAACAGGAAATACACCCAGGGAGTTTCACAAATGGAGTAAATCACCTGATTCCAATTATTTCAGGATATTCTGCTGGCAGCACTGCAGCTGACTAATCCAACCATGTCTGCTACTTCTCAATGTGCATCTGCTGCATTAGCCACGCCACCAGAGCTGTGACACAGGCTAATGGGCTGGAGCCTCCCTGGAGCCCCCCTCCAGACCATTTGCAAAATGAAGCCATGGAAAAGTGTGT
Source organism: Hypocryptadius cinnamomeus (assembly GCA_013400635.1). NCBI lineage: Eukaryota > Metazoa > Chordata > Aves > Passeriformes > Zosteropidae > Hypocryptadius > Hypocryptadius cinnamomeus. Next base: position 5,653 of record VYZP01035987.1, read on the forward strand.
CTTCCCACCCATCAAGCAGCACACAAAGTTATTGCGATGTTTCAGCAGCCACTGGGGCAAATTTTGGGTGGAATTTCAGGTGTGGGTGTTATTTGAGAAAACCCAAAGTGAAAATGGGCACATGGATGGACATGGCTTCCCCATCTCCACAGAGCAATGAGAGGAGGGGTCAGAGCCCAGCAGGAGCCAAGGCATTGTTGCAGTTTGCTCTCCTCACTGCACAGCTCACTGATAAGCTGCAGTGGTCATCAGGATTACTGATTTACTTTCTGAAGGGGGGTGTGTGAATGCTGGCTTTAAGCAATCTCTTCTCAAGGCTCAGTTTGATAATCCTTTTCAAGCTTTTATTTAAACTCTCTTAGAGAAAAAAGCAAGAATGAATTAGAAACTGGAAGAACACAAAGAAGCTTGAAAGAGAAGATCAATAACTCCCATGCAGAGCAATAAACAAACTGGAACAATTACAGTGAGAGATGGTTATTGATCAATATCAGGAGCAGCTCATATAGCAGCACCTCTGTTTATACCAAACCTCAATTATATTCTTACTTGCTCATAATAATATAACTGCATTCTACAACTTTTATCACCAGGGAAATTTTAATTCCCTTTTATTAGTGAATAATAACCATATGTTCCCAGGCACTGATGGCCTTCAGCACATTTCCATATCAGCCAGTCCCCACTGTCCCTGTGGAGCTGGATCCTCTTCCACAGCCTGCAAAGCTGAGTTGCAGAAAAGTCAACTGACCCCCTGAGGCCAAGGGCAGGGGCAGAACGGGGCAGATCTGAGCTCTGGGGACTTGCTCTTCTGGCAATAACAGCCCCTGGGGACCTCCTCAGCAAGAGGAGACTTTTTCAACCAAGAGCAAAAATCATCACCTGTAAGTCAAGACAAGGAAACACCAAACAAACATCAGCTTAGCAGAAGTGTCCCCCAAACCGAGCCACCTGCCTGACCTTGGGATTGAAAGAGATTCCAGCCCCTCCTGTCAGTGCCAGCACTGCCTTGTGCAAACAGCTGAGGTGTGTAATTCTCTCTGAGCCAGGACATTCCCTCCCCTCACCTGCTCTTTCCTGGTCTGTAAAAACTCTCACGCGCTCACATTTTGTTCAATTACATGAGTCTGAGTAAAATTTAAGTTTCTGCTGGTTGGAACTTCGTGGTTTGGACTTAATGAGATGTATCAGCACCAACACAGCTTTCCCTTTCTTGGGAAATGCCTCCCTCATAGATGTCTACGGTAAGTGGGTTTTAATTCAAGGTATCCGTGTCAATCCTCCAGCCTGTCTCCGTAAAATCTGACATATAAGACAACTTGCTAAAGAATAATGAGCTGAAGTCTGTCCTCTTCAAAAGTTTCTCAAGTAAGCTCACCTTTAAAATAAAATCAAAAATCCCGGAACCCTATCCACAAATCATATTGAAAACTGAAAGGGTGAAGAATTAGACCTGGCTGAAAGTTGACCCCCCCAAAGTTGACAAGAAGTAAAATAATTTATGATAAACTAACTTTTTTTCCCTCCAGAGTTCGAATTATACCATTTTACTAAAAAACTGTTCAATAAACGTCTCCATAAATATTGAAGAAAATAGCTATAGCCAAGAGATTGTCCTTAAATTTCAATTTGAAAAAAAAGTGTAGATTTTAATTTTACTGTCAACAATTTCAACAGGAGAAATTTCCTGCAGCATCCTGAGAAAAGCCTTGAAGTTGATTCTATATCCTGTTTCTGTTAGGTTCTATGACAAGCTTTACCTTTTCTTTATTTTAAGCATCCACTGTGCCTTTCCACTTTAGTTTTTATTCTGATCCAGCCCTCTGCTGTCTTGACATTCAGGTGTTCTTCAAAGATCTGTCCCTGATTTCCTTGTAATCCTTACACAAAATGGACAATATGCTGAGGAAAACCGCCTTGCAAAGTTGCCAAAAGAGCAATTCCAATCTAATTAGGAGCTCGTAGTGCTTCAGTGAAAGCAGCACAAACACTGTTAATATTCACCGCAGCTGCTTTGTCAATAACTCCCAGCGAATCCCCCAATTTATAAGAAAAATCAGGAAACTATTGGATTCCATGACACTGATAGATCTATCAGTATTCATTGCCCCCATCCTCTGCAACACGAGGCACAAATGCCAATAACTCTAACAGTCCCTTAAATGCTGAAGGATCATTATTAAAGTGTGCTTGGCATCCCTGGTCATTAATTATAATCTTGTGCACATATGCAGTGTGATTGCAGGAAATAATCAGCTTTGTCTGCCAAATTGGCAACATTTAGAAACTAATTTGTTATGACATACCATCAAAGATATTTAAACAACAAACCCAAAGCTCTGCTGCACTGTGCACACTGTTAAAATATCAGATCACATCATTAAAAAATAGTTAACATATCCGAGGGGAGGTAATATTTATCCTTGAACCCCGGTTCAAGTGGAATTTCCAGAAAGACCAGTTATATCCTTTCTCCCTCGCAGTTCACAGGAGAGGGAACTCTGCAGAGTGACGGGCGGGCGGGGGAGGGAGTGACTGGGATTACAGCCGGACCCGCTGTCACTCAGGAGCTATTAAACAGCCATTGAGTAAATGTTTGCCAAGAGCAACGCTTGCCCGGGATTACCGCACTAGCCGGGATGCCTGCACATTCCTTTAGAGCCCTCAGACTCATATTTATCTGTCTCATTTCTCTTCCAGCCCCTGCTGCCACTCTCAGGTGCTTGGCCAGCAGAAGGGTGTGAGCACCTCCAGCCTTGCGGCCGTGCTCCGGGGAGGGAAGGGCTCGGCCACAGCTCTGCCAGGGCAGCCCGGGAGGAGCTGGGCTCCCAGCAAAACTCCTGTGACCTTCCCCCAGAAGGGACTTTACCTCCTGAATTCCTCTCACAGGACAGCAGTTTTTTCCTTGGTTTCTTCGTATTGCTCCGGACAAGGGCAGTCCCTGCAAACCACCTGAAGGAAAAGAGGGACTCCCATAAAACCCCTTCCTGCTGCTGTCTCACAGACCCTGCTCATGCAGGGTGCAAATTCCACGGTTTGGATTTTCCCTGTGGGCAGCACAGGTCCCCTGAGGAGGAGCAGAGAGCTGCACTGCAGATTTCCTGCCACAGACAGAGCCCAAGCTTTGGCATTTCTGCTCTGCACTGGGACAGGACCAACACAGATGCTGCAGGACTTTGGCTGGTCCTGGGAAAGGGTTAATCCTGGGAAAGAGTTAATCCTGGGAAAGAGCTAACCCTGTGTGTTGGTTTGAAAAACCAGGTGTCTGCTAAGGAAGGCAGGAGCCTCCCCTGAAATGGAAAATGTAAACGCCCTCCCTCTGAATTATTTTAATTTTGAAATTAAGGGGGCTCTCAGGTAAAGATATGGGAGCAGGAATAACAGTTCTTTACTAGGGAAGAAAAAAACAAATATAAACCCAAATGCAGTAATACAAAACAACACTGACAGAGTCAGAATAGGACCTGACACCCTTGGGTCAGGGTGGTGGCAGCAGTCCCATTAAACGGTGGCTGCAGCCCTCCTGCAGTGACACGTGTGGTTCTGTTGGAGCAGGGATCCTGGAGAAGGGTGGAATTTTCCCCTGGAGATCCAGTGGTGGTGTAGATGGGTCTGATCTTCACCTGGGAATCCAGTGGAGAAGGGCTGCTCCTCTGTGAATGCAGTGGGAAAAGGCTGCTGTGGTGTTCCCCATGTCAGATTGTATCCAGGTAGGAATGCTTGGCTCCTCCTCCTGGGCAGAGCATCTCCCAGTGGGATGATGGAATTTTATCAGCCATCTAGGGACACTCAGTGGCCCATTAGCAGAATATATCTCATGGAGGGAGGATTGATTGTGGAAGAGGTAAAGAAAAACTGCCCAATGAACAGAAGATAACTGCTCCATCAGATAGGAATAGAATACACACACCCATTTCCAACCACAGACACCCTGGGAAAGGGTTAATCCTGGGAAGGGGCTAGGCTGTGCAACAGGTTTGCATCAGGGAGGTGACAGACCCAGGACACCCTCATGTCTGTCAGGGTGAGCTCTGAACCTGGGCATTGAAACTTCCAAGGCTCCGGATCAGGAGCTTGTGATGGAATGTAGGAGACCATGGAATATCCCAGGGCTTGCCAGGCTCACATGGATATCAGAGGGTGCACGAGGCTTATTGTGTTATGTGCATACATAATGGGATTTCTTTTCTCAGATCTATGGTCAGCGTATTAAAATATGCATCAAAATAAAACCAGAAATTAAATATTGAGCTACACTTTCATCCAGGAAACAAAGCTCTCCCCTTTTTCTTTTTCTACATAAATGAGCAGAATGATTTTAAAATGGCAAATTGCTTGTCTAACATATTTTAAAGGAAACAATTGTTTCTAAATTGACATATGGCTCTAGTTTTTATTAAGAGAGCCAAATAGGATGCTTTTCCTTAGAGTAAGAATTGAACTTGCAAATTTTTCTGCAGTCTTTTCTGACACTTTTTTCTCTACATTCTGCATCCTTCAGTGATTTTTTGTTTTTGTTTTTGTGTCCCCTGCTGTGGCAGAAGTTCATCAGCCCAGTTAGAGCTGAGGATGGAGAATCCAAGGAGAAGAGACAAGTGAAAACACTTAACCATGGGATTGCTGCTCCATTCTTACAGTAATGACTGTTCACTCTGGCAGACAGGACTTCAACAGAATATTTTGCTTCATTTTTGTGATAATTTCTTATTCTTTTCCCATGTTTTCTCAGAATCCAGCATTCCATATTACTGGAACAGCAGTTAAGAAATCACAGTTTTGTGCAAATCCATTTCCCCAGATTCTCAATTGCTGTCATCAGCCACTGAACCAACAATAATATCTTTTCTTTCCTGGGGTATTTTGTAGCTTGCAACTTATTTAATAAAAAAGTCCTTTTAAATGCTCAAAAAGAACCAATATCTTTTTCATAACATAATTAATGTTACATTTCTTTACACACAGTTTTGAAATCTATGGGTTGCAAGGATACTTCTTGAAATAGGAGATAATAAAACGACCTCAAATCCATTGTCATGGACCAAAAACTACTTCAGACTATTAATGATTCTTATATCAATATTCCTGAAATATTTCCATACTTTCAAAGAGAAATAATAGATATCAACTTCTAATTTGCACCTGAAAAATGAAGTAAATATTTTCTACATAACTGTAGAGATTTCACAGCATTATTAGCCTTTAACATTTTCAAGAGGACACATTTTACCTTGAAAAGTTCTATTACAATATACTTCATTAAGGCCAACAGTTAAATTATATAACAGTATGGATATAATTATTTTCTTCTTTTTTCTAATTTGGATGGAAGTTATTCAGCAGTTACATAAAGGCTGGATTCACTGGCCTTGGAAAAAATGTCCTGTCAAGGAAACCTTTTGAAAGGAAGTGTCCAATAAACAACAACTTTGTCTTAGGTTGGAAATGGGGGGGGTTATTCTATTTCCCATCTGTTAGAGGTGGGGCAGTTATCTTCTGTTCATTGGGCAGTTTTCTTTATCTCCTCCACAACCAGTCATCCCTCCAGGAGAGATCTTCTGCTAATGGGCCATTAATTATTAATTATCTTCTGTTAATGGGCCACTGAGTGTCCCTAGATGGCTGATAAAATTATATCATCCCATTGGATGCTCCACCCAGGGGGAGGAGCCAAGCATTCCTACCTGGATACAATCTGACATGGAGAACACCACAGCAGCCTTTTCCCACTGCATTCCCAGAGGAGCAGCCCTTCTCCACTGGATTTCCAGAAGAAGACCAGGCCCATCTACACCACCCCTGGAGCTTCAGAGGAAAACTCCACCGCTCTTCAGGATCCCTGCTCCAACAGAACCACACCTGTTACTGCAGGAGGGCTGCAGCCACCATTTAATGGGACTGCTGCCACCACCCTGGCCCACAGGGTGTCAGGCTGTATTCTGACTCTGTCAGAGTTGTTTTGTATTATTGCATTGTTTATTTTATTTTTTCCTAATAAAGAACTGTTATTCCTGCTCCTTTATCTTTACCTGAGAGCCCCCTTAATTTCAAAATGAAAATAATTCAGAGGGAGGGCGTTTACATTTTCCATTTCAGGGGAGGCTCCTGCCTTCCTTAGCAGACACCTGTCTGTTCAAACCAAGACAATCTTCCACTGGGAACCAAACAAATTTAACACAAGTCCAACACACCTCAGCCAGGCTGAGGTGCTGCCCCTGTGCCCCACAGTGTCAGGACAGTAGTTTTTTACCTATTTCAGTGGAGGCAACTCCCAAAATGAACTGCCTGAGGGGAAAACACAGGAGTGATTCAATCCCCATGAACTCCAGCCCTACTGGGCTCATTTTCTGCTTCCTCATGACAGCACGGAGAGGAGCTTCAAAAGCAGGCTGGCTCTGACCTTCAGAGCACAGGAACAGGAAGAGTTTCCCCTGTGTGCCAAGCCCACGAAACAGCTCCTGTAATTCCATTGCTGAGCCCAGGATGAAAAGAAGGTGCTCTGAGGAGCTGGGAAGACTGTAAACACAAGGACAAGCTCCTCGAGTGCCCGTCTCTCTCCTTGCCATCCCCATCTCTCTCCCTTCCAGTGCTTTCATCACTCTTGTCATTATTCTCTCAATGCTCTCTGGTTGTCATTATCCCCTTGAATTATGGAGAGGGGAGGAGAGCTGCACACAGGAAGTTTGCCAGCAGCAGTCACACAAGCACCAAAACCAGGTAAAAGAACCTCTCTCATTCTCTTGAAATTCTCTTTTACATTCATTCAAGAATTTCATTAGCCCTTTTGGCTGTGGTGGCTTCTCAGAGCTCACATCTGACTGGTCATCCACAACAAACAAAGGGATACACATTATATCCTGCCATTCCCCACCAAGAAATTCCTGATTAATGGCTGGAATGGGAAGTATTTCATTATCATTCTTGGTCATTCTCCTGCCTAAACACAGAACAAAAATACTTATTGGCAATGGCACCATCTTTATTCTATACTTGGATGATTATACCTAAATATTCCCCTTTCCTAATAGTCTCATCCCTGACTCTTCCAAGCTGAGAGGTCTTTAGTTCAGCCCTTCAATGTACAACACTTCCTCCAACAAACACATTACCTATAGGCACACGATCCTGGCATGCTCCTGAATATTCCCTAATGGCAAGGTACAGCACCACTCCTGATTTAACATTCCCTGTTAATTTGAATTAGGGGCAAGCAGGATGTAGTTGGCACATCAGGTGTCATTTGGCACAATAAACTTCTTGGAGTGACACTATGAACAGTTATCACATATGTATCCCAACTTGCCCAGCTTAAAAAAGGAAGAAAATTAGAACTCAGCATCCCATTCTTTTAATACTGATAATACTTATCTAGAAAGTTCCTAAGGCTGTTGGGAGGGTTATTTACTTGTTGTGCCAAAGTTAATTCTCTGGAGTATTACATAATGGATTGGTAATGTTCTCCTCATTTTCATCACCACAAAGAACACTTCATCCATTTGCAGTAGAAAATAAACTTGTTCAACATGTAGCATGGGCATTATTTACAACTTTCCAAATTCAGAAAGAGAAGTCATTCTTCTCCACAAGCAAAACATTTTGCCAAAGAGACACATAAAATGGAAATATGTTTGTTTCTTCCAAATGCCGAAGGCTTGTCTGCAGATAAAAATACAGCACACTCTGCCTATAACTACAGCTCCTTCTGTACAGGCTCCAGTAACCAGCTACAGTCACACAAAATTAGCTGCTCCATTGCAGTAACATATATAAAATGCTTGTATATTAAAAACCTAGAATTTTAAAAGTCTTTGTCTTGCTCCAGGAATCCTAATGCCTATTTCTTAGATCCTTGGGGAAATTAGGAAGCTACTAGACAAGTTAATGCTTTGAAGCTGTAATTTAAAAGGTTTTTTTAAAAAGAAATTATTTCTTTTAATTTTTTCTTCCTGAAGAACTTGGCATATTTTAAACAGAAAATTATAATAATAATTATGGATATATTGACCTCTTTGTACTCTTATGCTGGCCACTCAAGTGAAGTAGATTTAACCAGCTCCCTGTAGGTTTCCATGTGCCGTGGCACTTCCTGCATTCATCCTGCAAGCTGCCTAACGCACCCTAGGATTTGAATCACTAAGGAAACACTTTCCCAGGCCATTTTGTCACATGCTGTGACAATCTGAACAGGAATAAACCACCCAGGCAGCCCCAGCCTGGCTGTGAACACACTGCACTCCCCTTTGGGGCTATCAGAGCCCAGCCTCCAGCTGCAGCTTTCTGTGGAGATGATGCAAGGGAGGTTTAAGATTTTTAACTGCACTGTTTAATTTTTCACTCAATAAAAATGGACAGGCCCCATCTGCAATATAATTTGCACTCCTGGTCTCACTGAGTAGCTCTCTGATGCTGCTGAGGCTTTGAATAAGCCACAAGTCGTGATCCAAAGCCATTTGATATTGGTGAAGAGCTTGAAATCAACTGTCAAGCTTTGGATCAGGCCCCAAAGGTGTGATTTTGGGAAAGCTGAAGGACAACAGAGATACCTGAGTGCCACATAACACACTGCAATACTGATCTACACTAAAGTGTGGGGTTGTAATGTAAATAACTGAAATAAAAGGAAACACCCTCTTTGCAAAATAAAAAAACCCAAACCCAACTGTACCTGAGACACAGTTGAGCTGTACTCAGTGTAACTTCAGACATAATTCAGGAAAATATCTGGGGCTTTGGCATTATTACAATAATAATCAGAGGAAGTTGTGGGGAAATACCTTGACTTTAAATTTCATATGCAACTTTTCTTTATTTTCCTTTCAGCCAGGAAGTGTTATGTCTCATCCTATAGCTGGAAATACAGACAATGAGTGGACATACAAAAATAAGAACCAGTTCCTGTACTCTGGCATTAAGGCCATCTGCTGCAACTCACACTTCACCTCTTAAAGATCTGACACAGTTTTCGTGGATAACCAAAGCAAAACGGAAAGGGGTGTGTGAGTGGGAGAATAGATCATGGATTTGGCACCTGTGTCAATCTAAGTGATGCAATTGAGATGTTCCTCCACTGAAATCCTACACTAGGACTGTCAATGGCAGATAAAGAGCTCACATTACTTTCAAGAATAAGAACATGATTCACAATAAAATACACTTTGGATTGAAAAACTGCATTTATGTCCAGGCTTAAGCACAGAGAAATCAGTTTCCTAACACTCTATCTCTGATCTGAATGTCTGTTCTTCACACACGTTGTGCCCATTTAAGTCAAGAGATTTACCACAATGAAAGAGAAGTGTCACCCCAGAGGCTTCACTGTGTTTATGTGTTTAAAGAGAGAAGAAGAGAGAAAAAAATGAATGAATGCCCTTTTCTTATACTTTTCTGTCCTCTCACTAACATGCAGAGGTCTATTATTGCCACTAAGTTAATTTCCCAGTCCTGGCAAATGAGGCCTTTGTCTTGATGTGTGGAGATAAATAAGAGGTTTTAATCATCATTATCATTAAAGAATGAAATGTCCCATCAATTCAACAGTGAAGTGGTAAAAGGAAGTTTTAAAATGGGATATCCTGTGGTATCTCTCACTAAACACACATTTACATACACCTTTATTAAGCACTCACACAGAGTAGTAACAACTCTCAGGGTCTCAGCCCTGAGAGTCAAAAAAGTCAAAAAGTTTGCTTGGAAGAGTCTTGAGATACTGACACAAAGATGGCACAGGAAAACATCCCTCCTCCCTTCTGAGGAACAGGACATTCCTCTGGGGGAGGATTTAGAAAGCAACAGTGAGAGGACTTTGTGAAGCAGCTTCATGTGTTTAGAAAGAGAAGCTGAAAAGAAAAAAGAGCTGGTGAGTCTCTTGGTCCAGCCCATGCTGAGCAAAAGGAAGTGCTCACAGTAGAATCCAAATACTCCTGTTAGGAAGGCAGAGAAAGCCCAGGAAAAGCTTTTACAGCTGATGGGATCAGGGAAGGAGGGAGATGTCAGCCACATTTGATATTAAACACAACCACTGGGCACTCAAAAGCAGATTCATTTCTGTGTGCCAGAGGGGGAACAGCAGACCTGGGAAGCATCGGGCCCTGAGCAAGTGAGCAAACTGCAGGACATTAATTCACCTCATGTGCTGCTGTGCCACCACCCCCTATGCCCAGTAACCAAGCTGGTCCTCAAAAGTTAAAAGCACTTTTAACTTCAACTACTTCTGACCCACACTGAGCTTGAAGGATTTCCTTTAGCCAGGGCTGGTTCTCAAGGCAGACAGATCTATAACTCCATGGCAGCATCCCCAACACACAAATTGCCTCTGCACCACTCAATTCCTGAGCTATCCAAGAGTTGACCCTGCCTTTCCTCCTAACCACATCTTCAGGATCAGCTGGATCACTCTTGCCAAAGCTTTCCAAGGCAGGAGCCTCAGGAGACAGCTGGAGCAGACAACTTGTGCTCAGGCAGTTGAGGTTTGCAAAGCTGTGAGCAACTGAGGATGGGTCAGTGGCACCCTCTCTGCTCTGGCACTGCTGCTGTCCCCAGCCCCTGCAGGTGTCATCCACACGTGCCTGGGGCTCACAGCACTCATCCTTCCCTCCTCCCTAAAAACGGGAGCAATGAATGACCTCCAAAGCAGGGGGAGATGTGAACAGCAGTTAAAAGTGTGCAGGAAATGAAAACATTATTTATGACTCAAATACCTGAAACAGAAGCACAAAACCTTTTGTCTTCTGTTTAAATACTGTGAGATTTCACAGCAGTGACCAGCTAACTTGTGCTTGGACTTCTGGATCCTAAACCTTCTGTCTAATCCCATTCATTCCTATTTGTCCCTTTTGCTAATATTGGCCTTTTTAATCTCCCTTCATTTGGAAGCACCAGCCCTCCCAATACCTTTAACCACCCTCATTGCACTTTCATTGAAATCAATGGGGCTTTACAAATTACCATTGTAGAGCTGAATCCATTATGCCCATTACAGATTTAAAAACATGATGACAAGAAGCTCATCTGCACACACAACTCCCTCTCTTCTGCTGTAAATAACTCAGGCAGATAATTTTTAAATCCTGAAGTGCCTAAATTATAGACTAACAATATGCAAAATTTCATCTTCAAATAAGTCTCTGACTTTTTTTTTTGTAGCTCAGATAACACAGTACTTTTCACAGACTCAGCTAAACTGTGATAGCTTTTGTTTGTTTTCTCTTATTTCTTGTTTAAAAATGGATAAAGGCATGTCAGCCCAATTTAATTTAAATGGGATGTTCGGTGGCTGAGAAGTGAAGTGGCAGAATTTTCGTTCTACATAATGTTAATAAGGAGAATTAACAACCCAGCATCACTGCACAGTCCTTCCAAACAGGCTCTGACAAACTCTTAACCACATAAAAACCCCATTTCCTCTCATTAGTGCCAGCCCTGTGGCAGCAGGGAGGGAGCTGGCAGAGTCAGCTCCTTGGACATCACCAGGCAGAGGCTGATTTCACCTGGGACACCTCTGAGGCTCCAGACTGATCTCTGGAACTTTCTCCAGGGCCTTTCTTGACCATGTGGCTTCCTGACCCCACCTGATGAAGCCTCAGGAGCTGTGGATATCCTGAGCTGGTGATTTTCTTCCAGCTGTACCTTCCAAGCCCCTCAGTGCTGTGCCAGCACAACAGGGTGAATGAAAGCCCCCAGCTGCCACACCCTGTGCCAGGGATTTGGGGACTTCCTGCTGCCAAGTCTGTGGCAGAGTTTTCATTTGTGCCCTGGGGCTGGTGCAAGGAAGGGAAGAGGAGGATGAAATGCATGTGAAACATGGGGACAGGGTGCTGTTCCCTTTTCTGCAGTGGCTCCTCCTCCCAGGGGCTGTGGGCACCAAGGACACGTCCCACAGTCCCCAGGTCCAGTGAGGAGCCTTGTGACACGTCCTGGGAGGCCACTGTCACCTGGCCAGCAGAGCCCTCCTGTGAGCAGCAAGCCAAGATGCTGTGGAAGGAATAAAGCAGTTTTCCCCAAGGAACTTTCCTCCTCCTGTGGGTGGGAATGATTTAGCCCATTGTGCAGTCTCCACCACTGTGTAATTTATATTCACTGGGGTGCCAGAACTGCACAGTCTCCTCTAAATATAAGCAATTAACTCCCATTAGCATTAGTGGGAATCACTCAGGAGACTATCCACCATTATTGATTATCTCATTTTTTGTACCAACCCAAAAAATGTACAAAGAGAAGAAAATCACATAGTTAGTGGCTTTGGCTAAGTTAAGGCAGGCAAATAAGATTCATTATCATTCTTCAGCTAAACAGTGGGGCTTATTAGAATGTAGTTCATTTACATACTTTGATCTGATGGGTGTAGATACCTAATTATACAGCAGCCAGCAACTTATTTTTGATGTTTTTTATTAATTAATATTCAGCATTATAATTAAATGCTCAGGCTGCTCTTCTACAATTTCTTTTTTTTTCTTGTTGTTGTTGTTATTTCTAACACAAAAATAACTTTTTAAACGTACCTGTGAAGTCCATGACCAGCAACACCATGCAATGAAATGTACTCCATCACTTGTAAAAAATGTGGTTCTGAGGGCTAAAATCTGTGTGGATATACCCAAATTTTGCTTTCTCCCTCACTGGGATGGAGTAGAGGCTCTAGAACTTAGGAGATATTCAAGGTATCACCCATCTGCCTCTGTCAGAGGTCTCTTGTTCTGAGCAGCTCAGAAGTCCCCTCTGCAAAGCAGGAATCTCTGCAGGAAAAGGGATATCCATCCTGCTAAAACTCCAGGAGCTGCCTGATGATTAGGTCATTAAATAAATCAGCCAAGAGAGCTGAATTATGTACAGATCACTATAAAAGAAATAATGGAATAAATAGCAAGTGAAGCTCACTAAGCCTTGGAATACAAAGAACTTTTTTCCTGAGCAGACAGTGCCAAGCAAGCTGAAAAATTAATTTACTATTTGTTCCCAGTTTTGTTACGATTGGTATCTTCACGAATCTGAGCCATTAGCATGTGAGTTTACAATTATCCTCTGAGCCTGGTAATGCCCTGTCATTCACCTCCAGGGATTTATGTCAGGATCCAACTCAGTTCCTAAGTGATCTTCCAGTGGGACAGAATGACAGCACCATTATAGCTCCCTCCAGCAGGTGATGGTAATGATATTATTATTCCCCTGATCAGCTTGGAAATGATTGTTTGAACTTTATGAGTATTAATAGAGAAAATAATAAAGGTATTAATATTTGAAAGCTCTCTGTATTGTGTTTAGTATCATATTATTGCTACATTTTATGGCAAGTACTTTGACATTTCAGTGAATTTCCATTTACAGTATTACCACTATAATCTACTCTTTTTATAATTGCTTCTGGATACTTGTAAGGTTTAATTTCTGATATTTCCTCTCAATAAAGAGACCTGCATATGAAATTAATATACAGTTATCCTCACAAATTTACATCATTAGCCTAGAACTGGGGGGGGGCTTAAAACAGCCAAAAATATTCTGTATGCCTACTGGAGCAAATAAACCTTATTGACTTATGGGGTTCCACAGTGGCCAAGATTGTTTCTAATTCTGCAGAAGTATCTTCTCCATCAGAGCAATTAACAATATCCACAGAAAAGGGCAAGAGCTGCTGAGCAACCCAGGCTGAGATTTTTAGAAGGAACCTCAGGATGGAGAAAAACACATCAAATAATCTGCCTGTGCTGTAAAAGAGTCAAAAAGAGTAGAAAACATTCCATCCAGGAAAAGGCAACAGGCATAATGACTGGGTTGAGATGGGGCCATCCCACTTAGATATAACCTGGAATTATTTGATGGAGTGAAACAGCTGCCAAAGAGCCTGGGAAATGAATTTTCTGGATTTGCCCTTTGCTGGGGGCTGGGCCAGGAAGAAATGCAGAGAGGAGCAATGCAGATGGACTTAGTGAAGCTGCAGCTTGTGTGGAGAGATAGGAGAGATACAGAGCACATGAACCAGAATTTGTACCTCATTTCTGGCTTGATGTTACTTTTTGAAAGCATTCTAGCAAACACTTGCCCTGTGCCACATGAACTTCTTCAGAGCAGTGCAGCTGCTCCTGCAGAACTACAGATTTCATTCAAATATCTGCACAGAATTCTGAGTCGCCTCAATTCTGCTTGTAACAACTTGCACAAAGTTAATAAAGCTACAATTTTGCAGAGTGACAAGACCATATATTCTGACTGCTCAAACCCTGTTTTTCTAAAAGGAAATAAAGAGAAGACTCTGGCTTTAAGGAAAACATCAGCAGTAGTCTGCCACCTCCTTAGTTTTATAAGTGAGCATCAAAAAGGAAATGAAGTTGGTAACTATTTCTCCTTTTGAGGCTCAGCTTAAGCTGTTTTTTTTGCTTTACTCTCTCAGTTCCAGAGCAGCTTGTAAATCAGTGTCAGACACATCACATGAAAGATCCTCCATGAAGTGTTTATAGAACTGTGTGATACCCAGCAAGATGCACTGTCAGAAAATACCTCTGGTATTTCATAATGCCAGGAGCTCCCCTGAGAGCCACTCCCCACCCAGCCTTCCCAGGCAAAAATGAGGTGTGATGAGGGATGGCAGATGTGCAGGGGAAAGGATTTAAACAACAGCCAGGTCACTCTGTGACTCGTGGCACGGGATAATGGTGGCTTCTGGGAGCCCTCATCACCCATGACCACCTGTAGAGATGCTTTTAAACAGAAAAGACAAAGAGTGTTTATGGGAAGGCCAGGGTTATTAAATAGAGCCTGGATCCAGACATCTATTTCAGACTAAGGGCTAAACCCCAACACTCAAGAAACTCTTTTGGTTTTACGTTTTGCTCTTAAAATTCTCACAGTGTAAGACATGAGATTAGGAGGTCAGTTCTAAGGATCTGCTATCCAAACACAAGATTCACTGGCGTTATGAAATCACCAGGGATAGAATTGAAAGTAGAAACTTTCTCTGCCTTGCCTTTATTACCTACCAGCTCATGGAAATGCCAACTCCCAAGATCCCAGCATTTCCTGTTTTCAGCCAGTTCTCAGCACAGACCTGGACTGAGCATCATTCATTAAAGTTTCTTCCCAGCCTTCAGCTTGGCCACAGATTGGCACCTTTGTCTGCAGGCTCTGTGGGCAGGAATTGCTGACATTCCCCAGGAAGTCAGCAAACATTGCTAAGAGAGTCTCATCAGCCCAGGATCTCCTGTGGCTCTCAAGCTCCTGCCTGTACCAGGGCTGAATTTGTGCCAAAGTCAGACTGCAGTAGCAGGAACATTAAAGGAAAGCCCTGGGCTAGCGGCTGCCTCACAATTGTATTTACAATAGCCTCACTGCCTTTGTCAGGCTTGCTCTCCATGGAATTGCATACCCACTTAAGGTTATGAGTTTGATTTATCTGCAAGATTCGAGGTGAGTTTCAATCCTTGTGGAAGCAATAGAACAATGGCAGGGAGCAGGAGAAGATCCAGGGAAGATATATCTGCGTGGGAATTTACCACCCACGGCTTTGTCAAGGCCCTGCAGTGCTGATTTGCAGAGCTTTGCAATACACATTTCTTGTGTGGCCACTCCTAAATTAGTTCAGATTTACATCACTGTGGGCAGCACGAGAAAATACAGATCTGAGCCAGCAAAACAAACACATGTTTGGACTGAGGTGTCAGGAGGCACAGATGGATTGTGCCACCTGCACTACTCATTCTACAGCATGTTCAAGCTAACTTCTGTGGGGTTACATTACAATTAGACTGATTTCCCACGACATTAATTTCATAGTGATGCTTCAAATTGCTTAAGGCTCTGTCCAGAATAATGCTGAACTTGGGACAATAAAAAAGTGGAGGCATTTTGAATGACTCAAAAGATGTCACCATGAGACACCGTGAGAGCAGCTTCTGCTCAGTGCAGGGGAACACAAGCTGCACTTTTCCATGGATCCCACTGAAGCAGCAGCCCCAGAGGTGAAGAACTGTCCTTTCCAGCACACTCCAAAATACTGCCTATTTTAAAGCTGGAATGCACTTCAAAGCTGTTTCCAGCTGACATTCCAAGTGTAGCTGAAGGGACTCTACATCCTATTGATGCCCTTGGACCACTTGGCAAAGTCTCCCAGTTGCAGGTTCCCAAAATACAATCCGCACCCAATTATTGAATAATACTGAAATACCTTCCCCAGCTACATCTTAGGGATGTTCCACTTTTCTGCCATAGACCTAAATCTCGCATTTTTCAAATCAGTGGGAGGTTTGCTTGAGGAAGAAATAAAAGATTAGAGCTGCAGAAAACACAAAGTCAGTAATTTGGCAGCCTGATTTTATAATAATCTTTGTCTAATGATTATTTAATATTGTACTAGGCTATTTAAAAGAATATTCTACAAAGTACTGGAGCTTCCTTTTCAAAGCCTGTGTAAAATGTGATTTGTAATTAGTAGCTTTAGATATGCAATGTGTGTGAGAGAATATTAGTATTCCATAAAAGCTGCTGTCAGTATAAGTTATATGGAGAAGCACAAAATAATATGAATACTTAATAGCTAAAATACTTTATTTTAAATTGATTTGCTAGATTTTATAGAAGCTCCACCTGAAGAACTTAGATTTTTTTTTCCTTTAAATTCTGTTTTGTATAAATGTGTTAGGAACTATGACCGTAAATGACCTGAGCACTAAGGGAATATATTAAAATTTACTTTTAAGTACTTCAAAGCATTTCACTTTATTCACATACAGATACTGGATTTATTCACCCAGCTTGTTACAACAGCTCTGGAAATTACCACTGTAAATGTTCATTAAATATTCTGATATTTACAGTAGGTGTCAATGCAGGAAATTCCACTGACTGTCGGCACCACCGACTGTGAGTTTGGAGCGTGGCCCGTTCCCTAAAAAGCCCTGGTGCATCCATCGCTGTGAATGAGAGGGGACCCAGGCTTTGCTGCAGCTGCAGCCGTGCGGGCCAGGAGCTCGCCGGGCTGTGCAGCAGAGGGCACTCACACTCTATGGAACAGCCGCTCCGCACCGCTGGCCAGCCCCGCTCCGCGCTGCTCTCCCCTTGCTGCACAATTCCACACACATTTTATTCCAACTGCCTCGGAATTATTGGAAGGAAGTTAAGGGGAAAAAAAAACCAAAAACCACGATTTCTTTGCTCATACCTATGAAACCTCCTCACACACATCCTAAGGTCTCAGGGACAATCCTGTGGGTCTTAATCAAGGAGCAAAAGGTGCAAATCCTTGAAGAGCTTCTCAACAGGCAGAGGGAGCAGGATTTGGCCATCAAAGAAGCAAAGAACGAAAAATGTTTCTTAAACTGCCTGGACCTGAGGCAAGAATTTTTTTAAGGCAGTAATAACATCATCACTGGTTGCTCTGTGATCCTGACACGCTGCTACTAAACCGTGAATATGAAAAGAATATCTAAATTAATGAGTCCTGTGTTCCCTAGTGTTGTGCCATGGCTTGATTTCTCCCTTCACAAAGGAGTTTTCTCAGCACATTCCTTTTCTGTCCTAGATAAAATAATTTCTGATTTTTCATCTACTTCTGGAAAGTAATGGCATGGTGAAGAATGTGATGTGTGAGCTACAGATGGCACTGAAAGAATCCAAGAAATCTAAAAATACAGTAAGTTTTACAGGAGAGGTTTCGTAAGGTGGCTGTCTCCTCCTTGACATCACTATTCAGCTGGCTATTGGAATGGGACTAATTTAATTAAGAGAACAGCTCAGATAAAACATTTTTGTCAGATTCCCCAAGTCCTATTCACCTTGCTTGAGAACTCAAGCAAGTCTCCTCTGAAGCAGTCCAGTAGCAGAGCTCCTGTCATGCCAGCTTAGCTGAGCACAGCCACAATAGCAGCAATTGGCACAAAAGAAACTACTGAAGTTAATGTAAAGATTATCATATTATTTTTCCAATGCTGACCCAACGGTCAAGGCAATTGCTGGCAAGAAATTGTTCACTGCAGTCTTGATCTTTCACTCTTTAAAAGCTCCAGGTGAGTCTTATTTGCAGTGTTTGGTCCTGAAACCCTCACAGCTTGCCACGAGCTGATGTCATTCCTCTGCTTTCTCAAGTATCTGAAGCAAAAGCAGCTATTTCTAAGAAATAAACAGCAATTGTGGGTTTGGGCTTTTTGTTTTGAGGGTTCTTTGTAAGAAATACAAGCAGAATGGTGAGACCACAACATAGTTAAAATACAAACCAGGTTGTTAATTTGACTGTGCTCCAGTCTCTTCCAGCATATAACTTGATTTCCTAATAATAAATTTCTATCTGGTTTCAGTAGTAATCAAATGCCACAAATCCACTTTGCATTCTAAAAAGAATCGTGTATTTTATAGGAAAGAGAAAAAGCTGGAGAAGATGGGTTTGTGGCTAAACAATAGAGTTCTTCAGATCCCAAAAAGAACCACTGTATTCCAGGTGTGCTGGGGAGTGGGTGGTGGGGAAAGGTGGGGAAAGAAAGGGAGCCAACGAGAAAAGGGTTAATAGAAGTTTTCCAATCTAACAGTTTCAAAATAAACACATAAACAACGAAAAAAAGCCTCTATCTGACCAAGGGAGAAGAGTGTTAGAAGGATGTAATGGAATCCCTGCAGCATTTCAAACTCTACTTCAAATCTAGGTCTCTTTCCACATCCCATGTTCATTGCTCGCAGCAAAACTGGGTTCCTTTAAAGAGCATGTCCCTTTATCATCATAGAACCAGCAGTTTCAGATTTCATACTTGTGATCTCAATAGCTGGCGGGAATTTATATTCAGAACACAACTTTGGTGTGTAAAACTGGGGAGGAATTTCAGACAATGTCTTTGTGTATCACCCAGCAATCTGAGGGGGGACTGGGGTATTTTAGCTGTCCCAACATTGTTTTTCAGATGTTAGGGAAAAAAAGAGGAATACTAAACAAACAAGCAAAAAATTGCTTTGTGTACTGTTTGAGAAATAGTAAGGATGGGTCACCATTAACTGTTTAGTGCTTTTTTGCTGAGGAACTGCTTCCTAAGGAAATGTGCTGGCTGCAGCCTTTCAGCCTTGCCTGGTAAAGCCTTCAGTGAAGAAATCCCTGGCTTAGTACCTCTAAGTGTGTGTGTATGCACATACAAACACTTGCACTGCTCATTTACCCTAATTAACACTCCTAACTGCAATTTCACCTGGTTTGATAACTTGTAAGGGAGCCTGCTCAAATGCCAGTCTTCCTTGGGCACCAGTTTTTGTGCAGTCATGTACAGAGGATTAGTGACACACTCAGGTGCACACAATGTTCTTGGGGCTTGGCAGGACTAAGCTCAGAATGTTTTTCTCCTTCAAAACTCTTTAAAAATCCTGATGGCACCTTTTGCCCTCTTTTCTCTACAACCTATTTCCAAAAGAGAAACGACACAGTGTTCAAGCCTTAGTGTTTCTTTCCTAGTGGTTCAGTTTAAAACAAGTAATCTTTGTATCCCCCTAAACAGATCAAAAAAATTCATCCAGCACCCTGAAAAATGCATATTAATAAAAACAAATATGAACCCACTTTTCCATTCTTTTTGTTATTTTCCCTAGTGAGGCCTGCAGTCAATCTCATGTAAAAATCTCTGGGAAAAATGGAAAAGTGGGAGCAAAGGCAGATGTTGCTGTACCCCTGACCCCACAATGCAATGCCAAAGAAGAGCCCTGAGCTGGCATTCCTGATGCCACAAGAGACACTGAAGCATGGAGAACTTTAGGAAAGCAATAAGATCTCCTTCAACAAAAATAGCTGCACCCACGTGATTCCCACTCTTGGCTATTTTGCACTGGTGCATTGATTTACTGAGATGCTACAGGAGATAACTTAAGTTGAATGTCCTGGCTTTGGAGAGATTACTGGCATTATTTACCTTCTTTTTTTACCTCCCAGATTTTTAATTAAATTAAATTCCCCATGCCTGGTTAGCTATAAAGTGCATATTACTTACCTGCATCTTCAGATCTTTTACAGTCCCATGGGTAAATCCATAATTAGTTGGTTTTGTAAAATGCATATTATTTACTTGACAGGCCAGAGTGGCTCTAGAGGAACTGTCCTCATGTCTTGGTTAAGTGCATAATTAGGCAGGTTTTTTAAACCTATGTTATGTTCCCCATATTGAAGCCATTGCATTCAATTTGTTAAATATTCATACTTTTTTTTTTTTTTAAATGTATTATTTACTCAATCGGTCAAGACAGCGTGTAATTATGTATTTAGAACGTGTGCAATGCATAATCAAAAATACTCATGAAAATGTATGGAAAAAATTACTTTCCACTATTAGGGCATTTTTAGGCCACCGTGTCCTCCCCATTGTCTCTCAAAATACCAAGTATGTTCAGAACAACTATTTAATGAAAAAAAGTGTTAAACCAAGCTCTACTTAACAGGCTACTTGCACATTGACCTAAGCTTTTAGACTAATTTCATAAATAAAGGGAGCATTTGTGCTATTTAGAAGCAGAATGAAAGCTGATTTTACAGTCCTACCTCCTCAGTCCTTTGGGACAGATTCTCCCCAGGATAAAGGAGTGTCATTTCACTGAAGAAGGCACTGGCATGTTCATCACCAAAGCAGAGAGGTCCTAAAACCCATGAACTATGACCTTCCAGGGGATGTTTCTGACAAGTACCCATGAGGATGCTCCTGTCAGTGCAATGGAGACCTTTGAGGCTGACCATTCCCCATGGAAAAAGCCTTGCAGGAAGCCAATATTTCCATGGGACTCTGAGATCTTATGGGGGACACTGGTTGTGCACAGGCTTTGAGGATTTCATGAAGCTGAAGTTAATGGACATGAGGTTGTGAACAGCATGATAAAATCTGGAGAATGTTTGAAACTACCAAAGGTTTAAGTTAAATAATCAGAGAAGAGTGGGACCTCCCTGATCTTGTATCACCCTTAGTGCTGCTAAACTGAATGGGAATCATGTGATGTTTAGTAACTTGTACGGTCACAGCTGTTCAGAAAGGATGACACATTAGCTTCTTGATGGAAAGGGTATCTTCTAAAGCATCTGCTGTTCACCTACTGGGGCAGCTAAATAAGAATTCATTCCCCTCTCCTCCCATCTACTCCCAGCTCCCAGCCTGTCCCTCCATTTCAGACAACCCCTGTAGCTCCCCAGCCCCTGGCCAGGTGTGGAGTCAGACAGCAGCTACAATGCCTCGGGGCTGGGCACCTCCTCCAAATTACAGCTCAACACCAACAGCAACCAAAAGAACAGAGTGTCCTGTCCTGTCACACAGCCCAGGAAAGTGCCAGCTCCCCTTAAAACCTCCTTCACACTCCCTGGAGTTCCCTCCTCGCCCCAAGTGCTGCAGCAAGGCCAAGCTCCACCCCAAAGCCCTGATGTATCCATAAGCAGAATGTGCCTCCTTTCTGGAATCTGCTCAGGTTATGGGCACACAATCAAATGCAATCAAGGCACAGCAGCTAAACAAGCCAGCACCTGTCAGCTGGGCCTCTAAAGCTACCTCTGGAAGTGCCTTTATGTTCCTCCCAGAAGCCTATTATGGGAAGGGCCATGCAGGGAAAGATGCTGCCTTCACCCCTGGTTTGTTGGGCTGTTCATCACCCCCCTGCTCCATGTCACCTTTACATTTCAGCTGGCAAATCCAAATCTGGGAGTGCTCATATTTGCTTAGCTGGAAAAAAAAAAAAAAAAAAAAAAGAGGAAAAAATATCAGATGGTTTAGTTAAAACAGATCTCAAAACTGAGTGGCTGCATGAGCACTGAATTGCAGAGGGACTGACGGAATGTTCTTTTTCTCCTTGGACAGCTGTTTAAGCTGGTTAGGGTGATAACCCCTAGGACATCAGCTGGGAGGAAATTAAGCCACTCTTGCACAGCTCTGGAACAGCTCCAGCCCACCCTGGCTGCAAAGGAAAACATGCAGCCTTAAATCCCAGAGGAAAGGGTCTCAATTTCAGTTGGTATGCTCAATAAATATGAAAAAGAACATGCAAGGCAAAACCAGACAGGTTCCTTAAACAAAGACTGTGATTAATTTTAAACTATGTTGTCCAATCATATTGATCATCATGGCCACTTACATTGACTATAGCTACTGGAGTTTTTCTGTTTTGTTTCTTTACTTCAACACAAAAACAAGGCCCCTCTCCCACAGCTGGCAAGATATTTCCTGAAATAACACATGAGTGGTGGCTATTTTACCCAGCAGGTTCCTTTATCACCACAGAGCAGGAAAGTTGACAGGCTTTGTGTCTGAAATGTAATTAGCTCGCAGGAGTACAGCCATAATGAAAGCAAAATTTACGTGATTGTTTGCTCTTTCAAAAAGGAGCAAAAAGTGAATTCCAAGGCTTGTGTTTGGGGGGCTTGTTCAGTCAATATCCTCAGATGATACTTCTGCCAAGGGGATGGGAAGCATGGAGTTTTAGGCCACGTTTCTTTTAAGCTTTTAAGACCTCAAAAAAGAAATGAATGACGAAAAAACGAGCAAAAATATCTTTTCTAGATGCTTTTGAACCTGTTGGCCCCTACAAAAATTTCAGAAAGCTAAGAGCCTTTACTCAAACCAATTTTGTTGTGAGGTTTTCCACCTATGGATAGCATCTTTCCAGGAAAAGGAAGGGAAGTAGGAAATTCTTCATTTATATGATGCCCTAGCAGGAATGCTATCATATACTGTAACAACAGCTTTTCAGGACCTGCATGGAGACATCCAGAATCACATTGTGGGAAAAGACCCTGAGATTTAAAGGTCATTTTTTCCTTTGAAAGCAAATTACATTCTTTCTAACAGACGTTCCTCTAGCTGCTTCCAGGCAGGACACAGTAAAAGAGACTCCAGCCACCTCCTCCAGTGCTGCTATAACCTCCCTGACCAGGAAGGCTTTTTTAAAATCCAGCCTGGCTCTTGCTACTTTTGGTCCATGGTTTTGTCCAGCAGAGACAGGGAGATTTATCTATCTGAAAAGAACAGTCTTGCTCCCAGACATCAGTGCCTCAGGCTCAGTAACCCATTTCCTTTAATCTTTGTGGGTGACATTTTCTGGGCTTCTGATTTATCCTCCCTGCTCTCCTCTAAACTGTGTCCTACTGATTCCAATCTTTCCCAAATTGTGTTGGCCCAAACGGGATGAAAGGCTCCTGGTGGGGCCTTCTGAGAAATGGGAAATCAACACAGCTCCTTGCAGATGTTCCCCAGAGCTGCTATCCAGGCACTAAAGCTGAAGAGGAACACAAACAAGGTTCTCTCTACAAAATACTCAGTTAAACAAGTTACTGTGTTGTCTCAGGAACCAACAGTGGACTGAGGAGGGTCCTTAGTGGAGTGACACGACCAGCATTAGTGTGAATCCCATCATGTTCTCATATTTCCCTTTTTCCTAGCACAGACAGGAATAGCACCACAGAGGGAAGAAGAAGGTGCTTTTAAATTTCTCTGTATGCAGCCCTCCTGACCTTGTCCAGGAAAAAATGTGTCAAATATCAGATTCTATTTTGATGCAAGAGGCCTTTCACTTGAGCAGAAGCAAACGTGTCCTTAAGAGTGCTGGGGTGCTAGCAAATAAACTACCCAAAAAACTTGTTACAAAAAAATCAGCAACAAGTTTAGGAAAACGTATTAACTACAATGTAGCCAAGAAGATACAAATACTGTGTCTGTACCCGTGCTCCCAGAATTGATGCAGATTTTATTTTAATGTCATACTGTCCACAGGGAATGGTGTCATC